>KN805372.1:242127-309749 GCA_000818945.1 Schizochytrium sp. CCTCC M209059
CCCCCCCCTCCCCTCCCCCTCGCTCCCCTCTTTGCTCGCCCTTCATCTCTTTGTGCACGTACCTGGTCCTGCTCGGTGTCTTGCGAAACGGCGATGGCAGCGTCCGAGGCGCTGCTCTTGACATCAGCCTCTTCTTCAGCTTTCTTCGTGTCGTCCAAAGACGCGGCCTTGCCAGAAAGCGAAGGAAAATCCTGGGGCTTAAACACGGGAGGCTTGGCCGGAGCTGCAGCCTGACGTTTGGAGCCAGGACCTTGCTGTGCGTTGCTTGGTCCCTTAGTAGACTTCTTGCGATTCTGTCCGGCGCCAGCAGCCCCAGGACGGCGCGACCCTCCGCGCGACCCGGGACCCGATGCGTACGGGTAGGTCTGGCCCTCGTTCCCGAACTGGGAACCAGACCCCGTCGAGTTGCTTGCTCCACTCGCAGACGCACGTCGGCGATCGTTTCCGACGCCGCGGCCCTGTCGCTGTCCACTTGAGTTGGAGAACTTTGCAGACATAGAACGGTTTGATCGGTTTGTAGAGCCCGCGTTCGCGTTTGCGCTTCCCATCTGCTGTGCCTGCGATGGATCCACCTGTGGAGTTGGAGTTGTTTCGTTGGCGTGTTAGCCATCAGTAACGTTTCGTTAGCAAACAGATCATCTTGTTTTCTTGAACACCGACAACAACCTCTCCCCCTTTCTCTTCCTTCCTCTTGCACTATGACTGGCCGGCAATAAATATGGCTGGTGTGTTTTGGTGAGAGCATGATTGTGGATCCCTCATTAGAACGAAAGTTTTCTTCGTCACAGCGAGTCGGAGATTGTTCACATATGAGAATCATAGGGAATTGACCACAAACAAGCGACCTCGGCGTCGATACCAACCAACCAACCAACACACAACTCCTACCCCCCCTCCGATACACGTGGATCCCTCATTAGAACGAAAGTTTTATTCGTCACAGCGAGTCGGAGATTGTTCACATATGAGAATCATAGGGAATTGACCACGATCAGGCGACTACGGCGCCAAAGCTAACCAAGACACCCTTCTAACCCCGCCCCCATCCCTCCCCCATCTCCCCGATAGACCTTGGACCATCACACGATGCCAAAGTCCATGAGCGTTGAAGTGACAGACACGTACCTGGTATCCCCAGCCCTGAGGATAATTCATCATGTTGCCATACTGATATGCGTATGGTGCGTAAGCCCCCGGGGGAACCGCGCCATATGCGCCAGGCTGGACAACATTTGGTAATGGGCGAATCGCCTCCGACTTGAGCCGTGCCTTGACGGCCTGGCCGTGCAAGGACTTGCCGATGAGGTGAATGATGGCGTCCTTGGCCTCGTCTTCAGTCTCCATCGTGACGAACCATGAGTTGCCGACCTCGCTACGTACAGAGACGACAGAGAACTGGGTGTCACTAAAGAGAGAGTGGATATCCTCTTCCTTTGCTTCCTCAGACACTTCCCTGAGAATGATGGTGGTACGGGCCGGACGTTTCCACAAAGTCTTAATTTTGGTTCCATCCTCGCTAAGCTCGCACACAGAGCTATCCGAGATGGCTTGCACAATAGCATCCTCGCTCTCGGTCAGCTTGCGCACCTTGCGAAACGAGGCAATGACAGAAACCGGAATGTACCCCTCGCTGTCCATCTGCGAGAGCATGTAGGCATCCTGGTTGAGGTTCTGCTGACTAAAGTAATATTCCACTTGCGCCTTAATTCGCGCCTTGAGCGTCGCCGGATCCAACTTGGATACATCCACGGGGTCAGCACTGCTGTCCGAGGAATAGCCGGCGCTCCCGCTCCCCGAAGGGGAGACGGGGCGGTCTTGAGAGCCCTCGGTGGGTGGGGCGACCTCTGGTTCTTGCTGTTGCTGTTGTTGGTCCTGCATCATCTCGCCCTTCTTTGTGCCGCTAATTGCCGCGTCCAGAAAAGCAGGTGCGGAGCTTACCATGCTCAGGCCTTTCCGGCCCGTCTTGCCCGCTCTCCACGAGCGCGCAAGGAATCAAGCGAGTAACGAGTAACGAGTAACGGGCAACGAGCAAGGCAAGCGAGCAAAAGCTTTGCCTCGGACTTTGCTAGCTTGAGTTGACCTGGTTGGTTTTCGTTGGTTGCTTGGTGGGTTGGCTTGGTTGGCTGCTTGGTTGGTTACTTGCTTTGCGAGTCACGCGAACCAAGGTTTTTCGTCGGCGCGTGAGTCTGGGACTGTCGCGCTCGATGCTTCACTCGCGTGCTTGCTCGCACACGAGCACGTTGGGCAGCGAGCGAGTAGCCGAGCGTCGGTGAAGACGGCCTCTTTTGACGGGAGCGCGCGCGAGCGGCCTTGCCTGCTGGTCTGCGCCCGCACGACGCGTGCGAGACGCGACGGGAGGGGGCGGCGCGGGGAACGGAGAGCGGGTCGGCGGCGCGCGGCGCGAATCCTGCGCCTCGCGTCGCCTCGCGTCGCGTCGCCTCGCGTCGCGTCGCCTCGCGTCGCGTGCGGTGGCGACCGTCCAAGGTCGATCCGCGGCGGGTCGATTCGAGTTTGAAAATGCTTGGCTGCCAACGCCGCGCCGCGCAAGTGGGCTATCGCCGCCGTTCCGCACTGTAAGCGCGGCGCCCTCAAGTCGGCTTTCCGCCCTTTCCCCACTTGCGACCCCGCGCCCCGGGATGGATGGCTCTGCTGCTTTTCACAGAGAGACACCAGAGAGGCAGGCCCGCCCCGCCTTCCTCCTCCTCTCTCCCTCCCTCCCTCCCTCTCTCCCGCGCTCTCCGCGCTCGCTCTGCACGCAGCCAGGCCGGCAGGCTCGGGCGGCCGAGAAGACCTCGAGACGAGACGAGACGAGACGAGACGAGGCAGCGAGCTAGCGCGCGAGTGACGAGAGAGTGCGCAGCGATTCATTCATTCATTCATTCATTCATTCATTCATTCATTCATTCATTCATTCGTTCATTCGTTTCTTGATTCATTCATTCACTCTTTCATTCCCATTCATTCATTCATTCATTCATTCATTCATTCACTCACAGTCCTACATTCATTCTCCTTCCTTTACTTATTCGGCCTAAACAAGCGCTCTTGGAGGGTGCCCAGCGTCTAGGAGGTGCTAGGCGCCTCCTATGTCAGCCACCGATGCGCGGCAGCGGTGTGTGGTGGTTGGGTGGGCTGGGGGCACCAACTCGACCCATCCCACGCGTCATGATCATAATGGCGGCAGGTTGAGCGCAAGGAAGCGAGCAACTGCAAGAGCAACTGCAAAGCAAGCAAGCAAGCAGGCAAGCAAGTGGTGGCCGGCGTGGCAATGTCAAGAGCCCGATTCCTGGTTTTTCTTGGTGGAAAAGGTTGGTGGTGGTTGGAGAAGAGCAGCGCTCGCTGGTGACCATTCATAAGGCCTGCGCGCGAAACTTGGCCACCCGCTGCCACCTCCTTCCTCTTCCGTCTTTGTTATTTTATTTAGCAGCCTGGCAGGTATTGGTAGGTAGTATATAGATGAGTTCTCGACGTGAGAGCCCAGTGCTGTTGTTGACATTAGTGTTTTTCTTAAATGGTAGGGCGGACACGCTCAATGCCATCGTTTAATCGCACATTGACGATTGCCATGACTCCGGACGAATGCTTGATGCGAGAGAAAGAAGGCTCACTCGAAACTTCGCTCTCGCTCAGCTTTTCGTCACGGCTTGCAGCCTTGCGCGCGGGCTCTCCACTTGCCGCTTCTTGAGCCAAGTAAAAATGTCTCCTTGCTTCTCGCACATCCATCCATCTTCATCTAGGGCCTAGCTGCGCAGGCGATCCCTCAAAAAGTTAGCTAGCTTGTATCTCTGCACGGGCGAGCGAGAGGGTGAGAGAGAGAGAGAAAAGGCCGTCGTCCACGTCGGGACAGCGCGCCCCGTCGACAAGACAAATGCCACAGCTGCTGCAAGTCCCGCTCTTGGACGTCTCGGGGGCGCAGGATCTTGCGGAGTCATTTCCTGTTGAAGACATCGATCCCGACCTCGACCTCGCTGCCGACAACGACAACAACAACGACAAAGATAAAGATGGCCTCCCCGTGCATGGGCAAAGGCCAAAGGACGAGGTGGCCCGACGCCGCAAACGCGATAGTCGCTTCGGAGGCTTCTGCGCACGCCTTGGATATCTCGCGCGGGAAGCGAGATCATGCCCGACCCTGGCGCCATATCTTGGCCGTGCGTTCGAATCGCAGACGGATCTTGATGCGTACCAAGAGCAAGGGGTCGCTTTTGCAATGCAGGAATCTGGAGAGACTCTGCTTCATGCAGGTTTTGCGCAAGTTCTAGAGCGTGTATCGTTCGAAAGTCCTGAACAAGAAGAGAAGGAAGCTATTCGTCTGTCTCACCCACGTGTAATGGAAAGTCTGCGCACGATCGCAGCACACCTTGTCGCGGCTCTTGCCTTCTTACATGAACGCGGCATAAGTCATAATCTTTTGCATGTTCAGGATGTAGCGGTGGATCTTCGAGACGGTCGCGTCAAGAGGACTCGTCTCGGTGCTTATGCCCTGCCCTGGCTCGCAGGCCGCATGTTGAGTCGCGACTCCAATTGGCTGGTCTTTGCCGCTCCAGAAATTGTGAAAATGGCACGTCCTGGCTCGTACCAAGATCCTGCGGCGCTCTTTGCACCGTGGGCTGACGTTTGGGCCCTTGGCATGATCCTCGTGAGCCTTTTCCGCGAGCTTGATCACGAGGCGGAGACAGAAGCCGAGGCGATCGTGCGATTGACTGAACTCGCGCGCAAAGCAGCAGATCCTGGATCTCACGTCGCATCGTACGTGGATGATCTTCTGCCAACGGATCAGCTGCCTCTTGACACTGACTTTGTAGACTTTCTCTGTCGGTGTTTGTATTTGCGACCGCGGAATCGCGACACCGCCGCCAAACTGCGCTCGCACCCTTTTCTTTCCGGCTGCTCACTCGATGAAGCAGCGCAATTTGATCTTTGGAGCGAAGCTCTTGCGGCGCAACCTGCAAAAAAGACGCGCAGTGCAAATCAGATGAAGCAGTATTTTCAACTTCGAGGGGCCGGAGCACATTTCTCTGCCTTCGAAAGGCTGCAGCGCCGCAAACTCCCGGGCTGCGTCGTTTCAATCTCTGTAAATCTCGCTGATGAAATGAGAGATTGTATGGAAGCTCAAGCATCAGCGGCGGCCGCATCATCAACATCATCATCGTCGTTGTCAGAACCGGATCAAAACAGCCATGAGCTTGATCACGCCACTCAACCCAACCCCGAGGATACGGAACATCGTGCAGACCAGGAAAAGCACCAAAAGCGTTTTGTGCCGAGCGATCAAGAGGGTCCGACTCTTGCCGAGCAAGTTCGAGACATCATCAAATTGCAGCAAGTTATGCTCATGCTAAGTTTGCGACGAGAGCACGCCCAGCTTCGCGTAGAGCTGCAAAAACTTGTGGATAAAATGAGCGAGGCTGAAATAGCGCCAACAAGAGGAATCGCTCATCAGAGTGGCGTCGGCATTTCCGCTTCTGTGCGCGCTCTGACGTGGCTTGGACTGCTGGGCGTCCCGCTTGCACCTGCGCCGCCAGGAGGCCATCTTGACGCGATATCGGGCGCTCCTCTGCGGATTGCCTCAAGCGCAGAGTTGGAGTACAGCATGCTGCAGCCGTTGCTACATCAGGCTCACGAGGTCGACAACCAGCTGCAGCAAGATATCCCTCGTTGCCACCAGTATCATCCCGTCCTTCGATCGGGTGAGCTTCGTGAACAAGTGCGCAGAGTGCTCAAAGCCTGGGTCGTGAGTCATCCGCAAGGAGCGTACTGGCAGGGAATGGACTCGATAGCGGCAGCGCTTTGCGATCTTTACCCAGGAGACGAGGCTGTCTCTTTCGCGGCCTTTGACCGGCTCGTTGCGCACCACTTGCCAGGATTGTTTTTGCGCTCGAAGGCACGCAATACGCGTCGGATTCACAGCAGACTCTCTGCAGTGGAGCAGATGCTCGCGTTTCACGATCCCCAGCTTGCGGCGCATCTTCGATCCCTTGGCGTTGAGACGGAACACTTTGCCCTTCCTTGGGTTCTGACAATGTTTGCGCACGTACTCCCCGTGGGCGCCATTTGGCGCATGTGGGACTTTTGTCTTGCGCGTGCACCAGGGCGGGGTCTTGTGCTGCTGAGTGTGGCCGTACTTGTGGAGCTCCGAGACGTTTTGCTCTCATATCATGATTTTGGCGACGCTGTCGGATTTCTCACGCGCCTTCCTGTTTCGCTTGATCGCCTTGTACATCGGTGCCTCAAGCTTGCGCGCGCTGCAGACCGCCTCACGCCTGATCTCACAGCATTGCAAGGTGATCTCGATCTCCCTTCCGGCACTTCGCCACGTCTGTGTGGTCAAGACGCGCTCCACGGGGTTCGGGATCGTGCCCTCCTCGTCGAGGTGATGTCCTCGACAACGTCGCGTCAATCCGGCGACGCAGAAAATGCAGCGGATGATGGTCTTTTCCATCTTGCGGACTTGCGCTGCGGCGAGCGTTCGGCAAGCAAGGACGCGCAGCGCATCTCCGCCGCGCTCGAGGACTCCGTGCGTGGAAACGGGCCTTCCAAGCACCTCATTGTCCTCACGGGCGCCGACGAGGCGGCAGTTCATACATTGGCGACCTCGCTCGTGGCCGAGTCCCGCCTCCCTTTCGTATGTCTACTCCCCAGACCCGTCGAACCGATCGGTCGTCATCGCTCCTGATCATCGCAGCGACAGCATCCAGTCTCGAGACGGCGTGGTAGATCTCGCTGCCGCAGTTGCAGTTTCCCTGCTCTTCCCACCACCACTTGCACCAGCAGCAGCAGCAGCTGCAGCGATCCAAGCAGTGTCCGGCCACGCCACGCATGCTCGCTCGAATCGCTTGCTGCTGCTTGGTCTTTCTTGCGCGCTGGCAGGGCGTGCGCGTTCCCCGCCCGGCACGCCGCGCCGCCGCCGATGTGCGGCAGCGAGCCGAGGAAGCCTTTCTTGCCACGCACGCACTGCTGTCCGGGCGGGCGCCCATGACCTTTTTCAGCTGTTTCCGAGCGCTTCCGGGACATATACGTACATGTCAGGGCATGCATGCACGCACGCGTGCAGCACGCATGCAGCATGCATGCATGCCAGCCTGCGACTGCGACTGCAACTGCAACTGCGACTTCGGGCGGCCGCGACGCAGGCTTCGCGCCGCGCCTCGCGCGGCCAGCTGCTGCGTGCGGCGCGCGGCGGAGCTGGTCCGCGGCTTCCGGCGGCGGTCGTGACGCCGCGGCGCGTGCACGTTGTTGACCAGTGGATAAACTCAGCCAGACAGATAGATACGTAGACACAGACACACAGACACACAGACACACAGTCAGACAGACAGACTGACTGACTGACTGGCAGGAGGCCAAGGGCACAGTGGGAAGAGGGCAGGGCAGGGGCGCATCGAGGGCGTCTCGGCACGCGTGCGCGGCGCGGCGCTCGACGCGAGGGCGCGCGAGTCTGTCTGGCCGGGCCGAGCGCAGTCGGGGAGCCAGAAGGCCGCGGCAGACCTGCAAACACGGAGGTCGGTCGGCACGCAGCCGCGACTCACGCCGCGCCGCGCCTCGCTCGAGACAACGAAGGCAGCCGGACCAGACGAGACTGAGACCGAAAAAAACAAAGAGCAGTTCCGGCGGTCGGGCAGACCACCCACCAGTGGCAAGAGCAAGAGCAAGAGCAAGAGCAGGAGCAGGAGCAGCAAGAAAGGGAGCAGGCGAAGGGGACGCGCGAGGAGACATCATGACGGATGTGGCGTCGCTCATGTGGACGAGCGTCAAGGCGATCCTGCCCGTTTTCATCCTCATGGGCCTGGGAGCCTGGTTCGTTCACAAGGGCATCCTTGACGCCAAGGCGGCCGGGGCGCTCTCATGGCTTTCCAAATGGCTCTACTCGCCGTCACTCGTTTTCGTTCGCCTCGGCCAAGGGTTTTCACAGGAACTCTTTGCAGAGGTAGGCATTCTCATGCCAATGGGAATGGTCATTCTCTCCATCAACTTTATTCTCTCACTTTTGCTCGTTCCCGTCGCAAAGCCCACGCAAGCATTCCGGAAATGGTTCGTGTACTCGATGACTTTTTCCAATATCACAGCGCTGCCGCTCGTCTTTATTTCCGCCGTTTGCACCGGCGGCAAGATCCGGCGACCCGCAAATGAGATCGAGACACTCTCGCTCTCGGGCGACGACCAGTTCTACGAGAGCGCCGAGTGCATCGAGACTGGCGAGCTCTACCTTGTCATCTACATTGCCATTCCTTACGTGTTACTCTTCATGACCGCAGTGCTCATCAAGTCCACCGGCAAATCGCCAGCAGTTGAGCGTGCCAAGGATGTAGCAAGTGAGGCCAGCGACGAGGAATACACTGCCGAAGTCAACGCACTCGAGGAAGGTAGCAGACAGACCCACGCGGAGAGCGACAGAGTCGTACGACCGCAAGCCACCAGCGCGAGCGAGAGAATGGACTCGGACATTGTGGAACTTGCACTACCTGCGCCAGCTTCGCCCAGCTCGGGTCAAGCGGCACCGCACGTTGCAAGGGAAACTTCTGTCGAAGCGCCCAGCTCGGACGAGGTGGTCTTGTCCGCGAAGGAGTCAATAAAGGACGATGCCAAGAGACCTCCGCAGCCCGCCGACTCTGAAGAAGACACGTCGGAGGCTGCGCCAAGCTGCGGACGCAAATGGGCAGGCATCATGTACGAGGTTGTCATGCAGCCGGCGGTCCTGTCGCAGATTTTCGGTCTTATTGTCGGCTTGAACCCCAAGCTCCAGGCCTTTGTATTCGACACGAATTCGGCCGCGGCCCCGATCGTCAGTGTGATGAGAACGTTGGCGCCTGGTCTAGTTTCGGTTGTTATTCTTGCGCTTGCGCTGCTCGTTGGCTCCAAGATGACCAAGACAAAATATAGCGAACTCCTCGGCGGTGACGAGGAGCGAATGGGCATTTCGCGAAGGACTCTGTTTGTCTTTGTTTTTGGGCGCATGCTCTTTATTCCTGCCGTGTCCTTTTCTCTGCTCTACCTTGCGATCGACCTTTTCCCTAAGAACCAGATGCTGCTCATGATTCTCTTTTTCGAGGTCTTTGTCCCGACAGCCAACATGTGCGCCATTTGCGCGCCCCCCGATCAAGGTCAGATCATTAGTCTCGGCATGATTAACCAGTACCTGGTTGGCATTCTTAGCATGACCATGTGGTGTTTCCTGGCGCTCACGCTCAGCACGGAGGCTGTTTCCATGTAATGTATTACTTTAAAAACTACTTATACTGTTAGATTATCACATTCTTTATGCTTGCAGTGCCCGACTTCTTTCTCGTTTCACTCGCCTCGAGGTCCTCCTCACCTGCCGCCTCGGCCCCTGACAGGCCTTTCTCGTTCTTCATGATGCTGGCCGCACCCTTCTTTCACCTTGGCCTAACAAGGAAAAAAAACAAAATCAAGGGCGGATGGGTCACAGGCGACCCCCGGACCATCCCAAGCCAAAGGGCTTGTGCGAGTCCGCACGAGTCCGCACGAGCCACGCGCTCGCTCGCCGTCCGCGCGCCGCTGCCGTTCGCATCGGCGCGCTCGCATTGGCGCGCCCGCCAGGCCCTGCCCCGCCCCGCCCCCCCCCCCCCCGTCGCGGGGTCCGAGGAAGGAAGGGGGGATCGAGGCGGCCCTGAATCGCCCTGCATCGTCGAAACAAATCGCGCGTCGCCGAGCAGCCGGGTGACGCGCGGCAAGCGAAGCGGCGACGCGACGCAGGCCTCTGGCGCCGGCAGAGCGCCATCGCCGTCGCCGCGTCGGGAAGCGGCACGGACGCGTCCTCCTCGTCTCACGCGCGACGAGCTGCAGAGACCGGCCGAGCGGAGCAGCGTGTACCCTGGAGCCGTCGATTTGCGGTGGCGGCGACTACGCTCCGCGGCATTAGCTCGGACGTACACGTGGTCGTGCACGTGGACGTCGTGGACGTTGACGGCCTTGCAGAGCACGCGCAGGCCACGGAAGAAACCGCAGCCGCAGCCGCAGCTGGCGGTAGGATCGGGACCGTTCGTCGGTTCGCGGCGCAGGTCTTGCTGGACACGGACCGCGGCGTGCCTGAACCAGCCAGGGCTTCCTCGGGCAAAGAGAGGCAACCCGCCGGGAGGCGAGACGAAACGCGACGCGCGAACGGTCCGCCTCGAACCGTTCCTCGAACCTTTCCTGCTCGCTGGATCGCTCGCGATAAAACACGAACAGCGCGACGGGAAGCTTTGCCTGCTACAGGCAGGGCGTAGATAGACCTCGCTCGCTTTACAGGGTACCAGGGTACCAGGCAAGCAAGCTAGCAAGCAAGCAAGTAAGCGAGCAAGCATGGCGGTCAACATTGGGGAACTCATGTGGACGAGTGTCAAGGCGATCCTTCCGGTATTCTTGATCCTCGGCGCAGGGGCGTGGGGCGTGCGCAAGGGTATTTTTGACGAAAGATCATCTGCGACGCTCTCGTGGCTGAGCAAGTGGGTGTACGCGCCATCCCTCGTCTTTGTTCGACTTGGGCAGGGCCTCTCTCAGCAACTCTTTCGGGAAGTTTGGGTCCTCGGAGTCATGGGCGTTGTAATCATCGTCTTGAACTTTTTGCTCGCACTCTTCCTCGTGCTGGTCGGCAAACCCACAAAAGAATTTCGCAAGTGGTACATCTTTGCACTCACGTTCCCGAACATTACTGCGCTCCCGTTAGTGTTTATCTCCGCCGTTTGCTCAGAAGGCAATATCCGCAAACCGAGCTACTTTACCTCGAGCACGAATCCAGACAGCGTGTACTTTACCTCCGACGAGTGCGTCGAGCAGGGCCAGCTCTACCTCTTCATCTACATTATTTTCCCAGACATTATGATGTACGCCACTGCCTCCGTATTGACCGCAGTGGAGCGCGCGAACGAGAAGAGCGCCCCAGCCTCGGCTGCCGGTGTAACCCGCAAGTTAGAAGAACAACCTGCAGAGACCGATGAGTTTGCGCGTGTCCCCGTGATGGAGACCCGTCGGCAAAGCGAAATTGAAAGTGGCGAGACCAACGAACTCGCACTGCCCCCTGCTGCTCGAGCGCCAACACCGGCGCAAGCACAGGGCTCACAAGCGCCCTTCGAGCCTTCGACGAGCGTGGTACAGGAGACCTTGCCGAGGCACTGTTCAAAAGACGAGAGAGCCTGCACCTCTCCGGCCGCCGGCGCGACCGCGACTGCGAATAATGTCGAGGACTCTGAGGCCAACGCGCCGCGCACGCTCAGGCAAAAGTGCAAGTGGCCCATCATCTTGCTAAAGTCCGTGGCGCAACCTCCCGTGCTCGCCATGATATTGGCCATCATTGTGGGCGTCATCCCGTCATTACAAGCATGGATCTTTAGTGAGAATACGCCAGCGACACCCTTTGTTGCCGTGCTCGAATATTTTGCCCCGGGACTTGTTTCGGTCGTCACGCTCGCGCTTGCTTTGCTTATTGGCAACAAGATGACCAAAACGCGCTACAGCGAGCTTCTCGGCGGTGACGAGGAGGTGATGGGCATTTCTCGACGCACACTTTTTGTTTTTGTTTTTGGCCGTACCATTTTCATTCCTGGCGTCACCTTTGGGCTCCTTTACGCGGCCATTGACGTTTTTCCTCAGGACCAGCTCCTGCTGATCATTCTCTTTTTCGAGGCCTTTGTTCCCACGGCCAACATGTGCGCCATTTGTGCGCCTCCCAAGCAAGGCCAGATCATCAGTCTTGGCCAAATTAATCAGTACATCGTTGGCATGGTTTCCATGACCATGTGGTGTTTCGCGGGTCTCACCATTTCCACCGCTGCCACCGACCCAGCCATCTAATTTATATCTGCAGTAAACAAAATAATTTTGCATCGTCCTTCTTCATGCAGACAGACATTACGATTGGCGCAATGGCAGCGTCAAGATACATTTAAAAAAGAAGAAGAAAAAGAAGAAGATCCTTGACGACTGCCGTCTACGCCTCGCTGACGTGCGATCGCAAGCCTCTTGCTAGCCATTCTCCGAGCTCCTCCTCGGGATCATTCTCGCCGCGTCGACTACGTCAAGGACACAAAGAGACAGAGACCCACCTTAATGTGCATTTTTCCAACCGATCTCTCATGTGCAAAGTAAGGTGAGCGCGGCAAAAGATCGTGTCTCGAGTTTGCCAGTCTTGCATCATCGCACAGAGCACCGTTTGCTTTGCCTCGGTGGCGTGCGTCCAGCGGCCGCAGTCGTCTCTCGCGCCGCGCGGCCCGAGCCCTCGTCCCCTCGCTCGTCTGCTGCGCCCACGTGGCTGTCGTGAGCCTCCTCCGCCCGCGCCAGGCGGCCGCGAGCGGCGTCGAGGAGCGAAGGCGAGCAAGGAGCCGGGGCTGCGCCGCCGCGCTGCTGCCACTAAGCCCGATTCCATCGCGGCCGGCGCGAGCTGCGCGCGGGCGGAGCGAGAGGCCAGCCACTCAGGTCGCGTCCCCGCCAGGCTGCGCGAGCCCATCGCCTGGCCCAGCGAGGCCGCGTTGATAGAAGCGTTGACGAGGAGAAGGCGTGACACGCTGGCACCACGAAAGTAGCAGCAGCAGCAGCAGCAGCAGGATGTCGATCAAGCTGAGAGACCTGATTCGCAATGTGCGCGCTTGCAAGACGGCGGCGGAGGAGCGCGCCGTAATTGCGAAAGAATGCGCGCTCATTCGCACCTCCTTCAAGGACGAGGACGCCACCTTTCGACACCGGAATGTAGCCAAGCTCCTCTTCATCCACATGCTTGGGTACCCAAGTCACTTTGGCCAAATGGAGTGTCTAAAGCTAATTGCGAGCCCAAGGTTCCTCGATAAACGCGTGGGCTACCTTGGTCTCGCCATCCTCGTCGAGGAGAGCGCAGAAGTCCTGACGCTCGTAACGAACTCGCTGAGCTCGGACCTGGAGCACCGCAACCAGTTTGTGCAAGGCCTCGCCCTCGCCGCCCTGGGCAATGTGAGTAACAAGGACATGCTCCGCGACCTTTCAAACCAGGTTCTCAAGCTGCTTTCGCACTCGAACGTCTACGTGCGCAAGAAGGCGACGCTCTGCGCTGTGCAAATTTTGAAAAAGGTTCCCGACATGGTCGAGGACTTTGTCCCCGTCGCTGTGCAGATGCTGCAGGACAGGAATCACGCGGTCAAACTCACCTCTGCGACTCTTCTGGCCCAGGTAGCGCGGGCCCATCCAGGGTTCATCAAGAAGGTGCGCAAGGCGGTTCCAGTGCTCGTGCGAACGCTCAAGGAGCTCGTGCTTAGCGGCTACGCGCCCGAGTACGATGTCAACGGTATTACGGACCCGTTTCTGCAGGTGCAAATCCTCCAACTTCTCGGTCTTCTCGGCAAGGGTCACGCTGGTGCCTCGGAGCAAATGAATGACATTCTTGCGCAGGTCGCCACGAACACGGAGGGCAACCGCAACTCGGGCAACTCCATCCTGTACGAGTGTGTAAGGACGATCCTCATGATCGACTGCGAGGACGGTCTTCGCGTTCTAGCCATCAATATTCTTGGCCGCTTCTTGCAAAACCGCGACAACAACATCCGCTACATTGCGCTGTACATGCTCAACAACGTGGTGGACATTGACAAGGACGCTGTGCAGCGGCACAGAGATACCATTGTGGAATGTTTGCGCGATTCGGACTCTTCGATTCGCTCTCGCGCTATTGAGCTTGTTTTTGCCTTGCTCAACAGAGACTCCATCGTCCCGCTGTCCAAAGAGATCCTCAACTACCTCGTCGTGGCCCCCGAGGAGCAGAAGGAGACGCTCTGCACGCGTCTCTTGGACGCTACCTTTCTTTTCGCGCCCAACAAGGCATGGCACATTCACACGCTCATTTCGGCGCTCTGTATCGCGGGTTCACTTTGCCGTGATCAGGTGTGGCAATCGGCCGTGGCCCTCATTGGCCAGCCGGAGAGCGAAAGCTTTCGGGCCCAGGTTGCGCATCGCCTCTTTGACGCTCTCACGGAGGACAAGAGTCAGCGCGGGCTTGTCTGCGTTGCTGTGTGGACGCTTGGTGAGTACGGGACGCTCGTCTTTGTGCCGGTCGAGAAGGAGGAATCTACCGACATGTACACGCCGCGTTCCGAGGACGAGGTCCTCGATCTTTTGGAGGAGACGCGTCGCAGCCACGACGCTACAACCGCCGTCAAAGGCATGGTGCTCACGGCCTACGCCAAGTTGTCTGTCCGTTTCCAGGAGACGCGTCCGCGCATCCACGACTTGCTCAAGACTTACGAGCAGTCCATGAACGCGGATCTTCAGGCCCGCTCCACGGAGTTTTTCGCCATTGTCGAGAGTGACTTTGATTCGACGCTCAAGAATGAATGGCTTGCACAGATGCCCGCGCCCACCGACGAGGAGTTGGCAGAGCGGAGGGTACGTGCCGCCGAGGCCGTTCTGGGAGGCGACGATGATGAGGACTACATGCTGGACGGCGGGGAAGACGATGACGATTCCGATGATGACGACGATGACGATGATGACTCTGACGACTCGGATGACTCGGAGGACGAGGCGGCGGCTCGGCGGGCAAAGTCCAAAAAGAAGGGTCGCAGCGCCGCTCCTGCAAAGGAGTCGTCCAACCTGCTCGATCTCGATGACATCTTCGGCGGCGGCGGAGGCTCGAGCACCGCCGCGAGCTCTTCAGCGGGCGCAGCTGCTTCTAGTGCGGCTGGTGCTGGGCAGTCCACAGACCTTTTGGCAGATATCTTTGGCGGCGGTGGCGGCGCCGCCGCGCAGCCCGCGGCCGCACCGGTGCCCGCGTCTCGGTCTTCGGGTGGCGACGACCTTTTGGGAGTCTTTGGTAGCGAGCCGACCAGCAACGGTAGCGCTGGTACGGGCGAGAGCTTTCCGTCGCTCAAGGCATTCGAGAAAGGCGGCATCAGTGTCACTATGGACTTTGCGCGCGGTAGCGGCGACAAAGAGGTTATCGTCACTGCCACATACTCAAACAGCAATTCGGAAGAGGTTTCGGGCTTTGTGCTTCAAAGCGCAGTGCCCAAATTCATTTCCCAACGCATGGAGTCGCCCAGCGGGCATTCCTTGCCTGCCTTCAACTCTGGCAGTGTGCAGCAAAGGATCATTCTCGTCAACTCGATGCAGGGCGCCAAGCCAATCGTCATGAAGATCAAAATTACTTACACGATGAACGGCCAACAAGTTGTCGAGCAGGCCACCGTGCAGGGATTTCCTCCTGGACTCTGAGTAAGAGTTTGCAGATCCAAACCAATAAAGTTTAACATCATAAGAGATACTAGCTGCTGCTTTGCTCCTCTCTTTATGGCTGCTATTCCCACCACCACCGCCACTGCCAAGAACAACTTGGCCGCGGCCATAACGGCGTCGCTCCGTGCGCACAAGGAGCGCCCCGCGCTCTTGCCCTGCAAATGGCACGCGCAGGACTGCGAGCGCAAAGAAGTATCTTGTGCTGACACGGCGACGGTAAGCCATGGCGATCTTGACGTCGTGACCTCGTCGCTCGCGCGTGGGCTCAGGAAAAGAGGTGTGCGCCAGGGAGACGTCGTCGCTGTCGCACTTGAGGGCAACGACCTCGTTCTCGCGTACGTGGCAGTCCTCAAGGCTGGCGCGATCTTTTGCCCTCTTGGCGGCACAGACTTTTTCGACGACAATAAAAAGGCACAACGAGTTGCTGCCGTTCTGGGACTTGGGCCAGCCAGCTGGCAACAACAGCTGCATAAATCCACAGGGCATTTCGCGAAAACCTCAACATCTTTGACGGTCAAGTGGCTTACGCTGCGACAGGTGTCTGACGTTTCCGAGGGTGTTGTTACAGGCGACGAAATTTGCGGAATCCCTGTTCCGATTGACGATTCTCAGAATGACCAAGACCTCGCAGGCCTCAGAAGCGACCCACGGGATCCAGTGCATATCATCTTTACAAGTGGAACCTCTCGAGCTGGAGAAGCCAAGGCTGTCATGTGCAATCATCTCGGATCTCTGTACTCGCACGAGCACCGAAACAGCGTTCTCAAGCCGCGCGAGGGCGACATCATGGGCGCGGCCCTTTTCGGCATTTGGGATGTGGCAGCGACACTTTTGTGTGGCGGCGCGACGGTCATGCTTCCGTCCGCAATTTGCAAGTCGCCACGCGATCTCGCGACAGCAATTGAAGAATCTGGCGTGACACGTATTATGTTGACGCCAAGTCTCGCGGCTCAGGTTTGCCCCCTTTTGCGGAACTCGGCAAGCTCTAGTCTCCGTGAGGTGACTTTGTGCGGCGAAAAGGCATCTGCTGACCTCGTCCGACGTGTTTTGTCTGACCTCGGCCCGTGCGGAAGCGTCGTGAACCTCTACAGTCTCAGCGAAGCGCATGATGTCGCCATGGCACAATGGTGCAAAGATGATGTGCTCACCAAGTCGCTCACTGATCCGCTGAATCTGAACGTGTTCCCGCAAGTACGTGTTCAGGTGTCAGACCAAGGTGAACTTGTTGTCTGTGGAGATCACGTTGCGCTTGGGTACTACCCAGGACGCTCAGACGCCGCGGGAAGTGCAGACCCAGTCTTTAGTACCGACCCAGACTCTGGAACAAGGTGCTATCGAACAGGTGACGCTGGAACAACTGCTGATGAGGGCCGTAGAATCCGGGTCGACGGCCGTCTCGAATCTTCCAAAGAAATTAAAGTCCGTGGGATTCGCGTTGACCTGGACGTATACGAGCAAGAAGTCCTCGCGGCGCTTGACGAGGTGCGTAGTTGCGCTGTTCTCTTTGATGAGGCTTCAAATGCTCTGCACATGTACGTGGTGCCGTTGAATTTGAACACGATTGGGGAACAAGCTGTGCTTGAAGGTGTTCGCCATGCAGGAATCATCCCTCTTCCAAGTCGTGTGGTTTTGCTCGACTCCTTGCCATGCAAGCCTGGTTCAGGAAAGCTCGACGTCAACGCACTCGTTGATCTCGGCGCATCCCATGCTGTTGACCAGCGTGTCGTCGCGTCTTCAAGTGGCGATGATCTGGAGATACAAATTGCTCAACTCATGGCCAAGGTTCTCGGATGGAATCCTGGAGAAGCGCCTCGGCGCAATGAAAACTTTTTCCTCATGGGTGGAACTTCGTTATCTTTTGCAGCTCTCTTGGAGGAACTCAGACAGTTGGCCAGCCGGTCGCTATCTCTTGCACAGGCAATTCAGCAACCGACAGTTGAGGCTCTCGCGAGAATGATAAAGGACACGTCGACGACGAGGAATGTTGGAGCATCATATCCAAGTGGAAGGCCAAGCAGCGATGCAGTTTCAAGCACGGGGCGAAAAGCATCAGGCGAACTCTCGAATGAGGAGCAAGTTTTGCTGGCGGATTGCAAGTTAGCCCCGACGATTCACTTCAACGCACCGACAAGTGAGGAGTGTCGTGTTGCGCTGGTAACGGGCGCGTGCGGCTTTCTAGGCGCTCCGACCGTTATTCACCTCGTCAAGATGGGCTGGAAGGTCTATTGTTTGAGCAGGCAAGATATTCCAAGTGCGGAAGAGCTGTGGACAGCGCTTTCGCGATACTTGTCCCCCGGCCAGTTCGCAGAGGAAAAGGAACTCGTGCTAGCTGGCATGGCGGTGCCCGTCCGTGGAAGTCTACGAGACTTGCCGCAAGGCAAGGTGCATGGACTACCTAATTCTGCGCACATTGACTGCGTCATTCACCTTGCAGGACGCATTGATGCATTTGCAGGCTATGCGGCTCATCGAGAAGATAATGTCGAAGGAACGCGGGCGGTTTTAGAGTATGTAGGTGAACAACGGCCGCACCCGCGGGTCGTTCTGGCATCGAGTAGTGCAGCTTTACCTCCGCAAGGTAGCGAGGCTGCCAAAGGTGTTGACATGTGGCCTCCTGTTCTTTTGCACCGTCAAGGCACAGTCGCGAGTATGCTTACGAGTCATTTGTATAATGGCGTGTACGAAGGATACGTGCAAAGCAAGTGGGTCGTGGAGCAAATCTTTGCCGATGCGCTGCAGCGGGGTCTTGAGGGCGTCATCGTGCGCGCGAGTCACATAGCTCCGCAATCGGCATTGCACATGTGCCAGCTTGAGGAATTGGCCCCAGAGCGACACGTTCATCTCATGGCGCTTGTGGACCAAGCTGCAACTGGGTTGCTCTTGCAACCTCCGATTCCGCTCCCCTCGCCGTGTCCTGTCTCCTTTGCCTTTGTGAACGAGATCGCGGAGCTCTTTGCGGCGCTCGCAAGCAAGTGCGAGTCCCAGTCTGAGATCCTCCCAAGTCTCGTTCCCCCTATCAGTGGCAGCTTCGACGATGAGAGGGACAACGCCAGCAACGAAAATGATGATGATGATGATGGTGATGATGGTGGTGGTGAAGATGGTGATGGTGGCGATGGCGAGCACCAGCACCGTGATGGCAGCAAGGTTTGCAAGATGCGTAGCGAGGCAGCGAAGGCGCTTTCGACGCTTGTCGCTCGCAAGGAAATTCTCGCGTGTGAAGAGGAGGACGAAGAGCAGCGTCCCATCTTTTCAGGCTCTGGCCAGACCCGCAACTCCAGACGGCCGTGCGTGGTACACGCGGTGCGCGAGGCCGTGGACGCTTGCTTGCTCGCGGCAGAGGTCCCGGCGGGCGGCGCATTTGCGGCGGGCTTCGCGGAGGCAGCGCAGCGCGCGTCGGGCCCGGTGGCGGCGGAGGCGGCGCATATCCTCTTTGCAGGTGCCGTCGGCCTGTGCGAGCGCCCGCTGCGCGCAGGGCTGCGCGGGTCTGCGGCGGAGCTAGGAGCGCTTATCGTGGCGCGGCGCGACGCGCTGCTCAAGAAACGAGGCCCGGCATCGCAAGCGCAAGCGCAAGCGTGAGCGCAAACGTGCAGACGAAGGAGCTGATATCGAAAACGCGTCACAAGCACGAGAAAGCACAGCAAGCAAGCAAGCGAGCAAGCAGCGAGCGAGCGCCATGTTGGTCGCGTTTCTCGTCGTGGCACAAGCGGTGTTGGTGGCGGTGGTGGCGGTGGTGGCCGCACGCGTGGCGGTGCTACGATGGCAAGCGGGAAGAAGTCGCGCGCAGCGCGGTCGCAAAGATACCTTGGTCGGAGTGCTGCACCCGTACTGCAACGCGGCGGGCGGCGGCGAGCGCGTTCTGTGGTTCGCTGTCAAGGCGCTCTTGGACACTGATCCTTCGGTGCGCGTTGTGATCTATGCTCGAGAGGGTGCCGGGAGCTCTGCGTCAATTCTCGAGCGTGCCGGTGCACGCTTTGGCGTCAAAGGTCTGGATACGGCTCGAATTGGTTTTCTCACATTGCAATGGGAACACTTGCTGGAGGCCAAGACGTATCCTCGCCTCACGCTGTTGGGCCAGAGTCTTGGCTCCATCGTGGTGGGTGCAGAAGCCCTGAGCAAGCTGGTCCCGGATGTCTTTGTGGATACGATTGGTTACGCGTTCACCTATCCTCTGGCGTGGGCATGTGGATGCCGCGTGGTGTGCTACACGCACTATCCAACAATGAGCACGGACATGCTGGACCACGTGTGGACGCAGCGGCCCTCGTATAATAACGACGAGGCTGTTGCTGGAAGCGTTGTAAACAGCCGGGCCAAGTACTTGTACTATCGCGCCTTTTGCTTGGCGTACTGGGTTGCGGGGCGCTTCGCCGAGGTGGCCATTGTAAATTCTTCCTGGACCAAGTCGCACATTGACTCTCTCTGGGGCCGGGATGCTCTCGTTATTTTTCCTCCGTGCGGTATTGATGAGTTCCAGGCTTCTTGCAAGCGTCAGCGGGACCGCGTAATTGTGAGTCTCGGTCAGTTCCGTCCAGAGAAGGACCACCGACTACAGATTCGAACACTGGCGGGGATCAAGGCGCGTCTCGCAGGAGGCGAACGGGATCCGCCTCGTCTTGTGCTTTATGGATCGTGCCGCAATGAAGAGGACCAGGCACGGGTTGAGGACTTGCGCGCCTTTGCCGCGCGCCATGACGTCGGCGATCTGGTTGAGTTTGAGCTCAATGTGCCGTTTGAGGAGCTCAAAGAGCGCATGGGCAGCGCGCTGCTCGGCATTCACACCATGTGGAATGAGCACTTTGGCATTGCGCTTGTTGAGATGATGGCGGCCGGCGTCATTCTTGTTGCGCACGATTCTGGCGGCCCAAAGGCGGATATCGTGCGCCATGGCGAGACGGGGTACCTCGCGTCCTCGGTGGACGACTACGTGGATGCCTTCATGTCGGTGTTGGATTTGCACGATGGCCAGAGCGACGAGGCGTTGGACTCGATGCGTACTCGCGCGCAGGAATCATTGGACCGTTTTTCGGAGCCTTCTTTTCTCGTTGCCTGGACCGCTGCCACGCGGCCTCTCCTGCTCTGATTCCCTCGTAGGGCCTAGGCCTGTTCTTGATGAGTTGATTGATATAAACATTTTCGTATTCGCCTTTCTATTCTCCGTCCGCCGAAGGCTGAAGTTTTTGCACACGCACGTTTGCGCGCACCTGCGCTGCTGCATTCATCTGCAACTGCGACGATCGGGCGAACAGACCTGTCCGTCGCTCTCTACCTGTGACGATGACGACTTTTTTCGGCCATCGCCAGGTGCTCGTGGTGTTGCTCTCCGCGGTCTCGTTTTCCCAGACTCCTCGCAGGGCCAGTCACTGCCAGCAGCGGCAGCAGCAGCAGCAGCAGCAGCAGCAGCAGCAACAGCGCCGTGAGGGCTTCAGGGCGCTCGCTCTCGCCGTTCTTCCATGATAGCGAGGGTGGCGAGCCTGTTCTTGGAGCTCCCCAAAGCAGGCAAGGCGGGCGAGCGCCTTCCCGTCCACGACCGTGCGCGCCCGGAGCCCAGCACGGCCGGCTGCGCCTGAGCAGCGCCGGGCGGCGTCGTCGTCTTTTGCAGTCGAATGCCCAGGCGCACTGGTCTGCAGCCAGGCACCGGCTGCTCGAGGCGGGTGCTCGCTCTGGAGCAAGCGGGGACGAGCGGAAGCGGCATGGATAGACGCTGGCCATGGTGGCTGATGCGCGCGTGCGTTGCGGGCGTCTGTCTGGGTGCGGTATGGCGCGCGAGGAGGATGGAGATGGCGCGCAAGAAGAGGAGGAACTTGGGGAAGGGCGATAATGTGCCATAGTCTGCAACTTGAAGCGTGTTGGGCCACGGACCAATTTGCAAGGGCGCGAGGTGTCCTCCTATCGCGTCGCGCCTCCTCTCCGCCCACCACGCTCTGCAGCCGCAGCCGCAGCCGCAGTCGCAGTCGCGTCAAGGCGCAGGCACCGCGAGTCGATTTTTGCTGCTCGCAGTCGCCCTGGTCGCTGGCTCGCAGGACTTTTCAGCTTAGAAGGTGCGCAAGGCAAAAGGCAATGCAAGACAGTGCAAGACGAGGCAAGGCAACGTGCATGCATCACGTGAAGGGCACCTTGATGAAGGCGAGAAGCTCGCGAGCTTTTCGGATGCCGCGGTCGATACAGCGACCAAATGTTTGCCCTGGCGGCTGGGTGGGCCCCGCGGAAGTTGGCCGGCCAGCTGCAGCGGCTGTTCGCTGCTGCTAGCCAGGTTTCTAGGCCGCGGTAAGAGGACACGTGGTACGTTTGGGTTGCCGGGAGGGTAGCGGATGTTTTCCGAGGGTGGAATATTCACTGCTCCATGCGTATTGCTCTGCGTTGCTCTGCTTTGCTCTACTCTGCTTCGTTCGGGCTGCAGCCCCGCGGAAGGAAGCCGGGAAAAAGAAAACGGAAGGCGGGCTAGCGAGCGGCGCGGTCGTGTCTGTCCGGCTGCACCCGAGGCTGCTGTGCTGGCAGTTGCCGAAGCGGCTCTGCAGCCGGAGCGCGCTGTCGGGTTCGCGCCGCGCAGAACCTCGCGCGCAGCCTTGATGGGCTAGCGAGCGAGCGGGCGAGCGAGAGAGGGAGAGAGAGCGCGATCTGGCCATGGCCGTGACAGGAGCCGCGCCTCCGCGGCGGCTTTCCGGGCACGTAGTGCGGGTGACCCTACCACTGTGACCTGCCACGTCGGCCACCAGGTATCTGTCCCCACCACCACCGCCAGCAGCCTGCACAGCGCGTGTTCGCAGCTTTCGGCGGCCCGCAGCTAAAGAAGATGCTACTGCGACGTTAAGAGCTCAGTGGAGATGAGGGAGGATGCGAAGCGGGGCGGTCTTTCGCAAAGTGCGGTCCGGGAGGCTCCCGCGCGGTGTCTTCGCGGTCCAGCAGCCACAGCTGATCGATTCGATCGATCAATCGATCGACTGATCAAATGCCGTCGACATGCATGCGACGATGGAGTATCGACGATGGACCATCGGTTCATATCGAAGAGCGGCGGCAGCTCGCAGCCTGCGCCGCGTCACCGGTCCGAGTGAGGAGCTAAAATAATCGACGTCAAACGACTGCGAGCGGAGCGGCTTTCTTTTTTCCAGCCGGGAGCGCTGTCGTTGCTTGGGTAAGGGTCCGAAGCAAACCAGAACAAAGCAGAACGGGCCGACCAGCCAGCCACTGCAACCGACCAGCCAACCACCAACCAACGAAGGAACAAACAAACAAAGAAACAAACATACAAACAAACAGGCATCCGCTCGTCCAGACCACGAAACGTACAAACCAAAGCCCGCCAGGCCGCGAGCGCTGCCCCGCAAGGGTAAGGGGAAAACGACCAGGCCAGCAGAGCCTTCTTGTTTCGGACAGGCTCCGGTCGGGCGGACGGAGCACGCACGGCCAAGAAAGGACCCGCAGGACGGAGCTCGCCAGTCTCCGCCTCGTCGACCCGAGGAGCGCGGGCGACCAGCCTCTTCTGCTGCTGCGAGAGGGGAGCGGCGCGGGAGATCCGGATTTGCGTACGCGTACGCGCTCGCAGTGGTGGATCTCTCGCGCTCTGCGGCCGGGTCATCGAGCGGACGAAGCGAGCGAAGGAAGCAGACTTTGTGTAAAAGGCCAGGA
This sequence comes from Schizochytrium sp. CCTCC M209059, assembly GCA_000818945.1. NCBI lineage: Eukaryota > Bigyra > Thraustochytrida > Thraustochytriidae > Schizochytrium > Schizochytrium sp. CCTCC M209059. The sequence continues at coordinate 264,949 of KN805372.1, forward strand.
GGCTCGCTCGCTAGCCCAGCTGAGCCGGCAAACAAGCTCCCAGCTTGCATGAACGGCCCAATCTGAGCAGGCGGGCAGCGCGCCCGACAGCACTTGTGTAGATCGTTCGCTTGCTTGCTTGCTTGCTTGCTTGCTTGCTTGCTTGCTTGCTTGCTTGCTTGCTTGCTTGCTTGCTTGCTTGCTTGCTTGCTTGCTTGCTTGCTTGCTTGCTTGCTTGCTTGCTTGCTTGCTTGCTTGCTTGCTTGCTTGCTTGCTTGCTTGCTTGCTTGCTTGCTTGCTTGCTTGCTTGCTTGCTTGCTTGCTTGCTTGCTTGCTTGCTTGCTTGCTTGCTTGCTTGCTTGCTTGCTTGCTTGCTTGCTTGCTTGCTTGCTTGCTTGCTTGCTTGCTTGCTTGCTTGCTTGCTTGCTTGCTTGCTTGCTTGCTTGCTTGCTTGCTTGCTTGCTTGCTTGCTTGCTTGCTTGCTTGCTTGCTTGCTTGCTTGCTTGCTTGCTTGCTTGCTTGCTTGCTTGCTTGCTTGCTTGCTTGCTTGCTTGCTTGCTTGCTTGCTTGCTTGCTTGCTTGCTTGCTTGCTTGCTTGCTTGCTTGCTTGCTTGCTTGCTTGCTTGCTTGCTTGCTTGCTTGCTTGCTTGCTTGCTTGCTTGCTTGCTTGCTTGCTTGCTTGCTTGCTTGCTTGCTTGCTTGCTTGCTTGCTTGCTTGCTTGCTTGCTTGCTTGCTTGCTTGCTTGCTTGCTTGCTTGCTTGCTTGCTTGCTTGCTTGCTTGCTTGCTTGCTTGCTTGCTTGCTTGCTTGCTTGCTTGCTTGCTTGCTTGCTTGCTTGCTTGCTTGCTTGCTTGCTTGCTTGCTTGCTTGCTTGCTTGCTTGCTTGCTTGCTTGCTTGCTTGCTTGCTTGCTTGCTTGCTTGCTTGCTTGCTTGCTTGCTTGCTTGCTTGCTTGCTTGCTTGCTTGCTTGCTTGCTCCGTACACCCAATCAGTCATTGCTTCACTCGATCTCTCATTCTATACGTTGGCCACGGTCATTCGTCGCCCACATCGCTCGTGTCGCGCTTTCCTTAATTACATTCAATCTTCGCCAGGTCGGGTCGCGCGTCGCGGGCTGCAGCAGCGCAGGGTGCAGAGCCCCTCCCGACGCGCGCCAAGTCCCCGGCACCGGCACCGGCGCGCGCGCGCACGGGGCGCTCGCTCGCTCGCTCGCTCTCGGCAGGCAGGCAGGCACGCTGCGAGCAAGAGCCCAGCCCGGGGCGCGGCGCCTCGCCTTCAGGTTGATTGCACCCGGCGCTCGCCTTTTCATCCAATCGTCCATCCATCCGTCCATCCATCTATCCAGCCACATATCCGGCCAGCGCGCGGGGAAGAGGGCGCCGGCAGTTCGCAGCCCCGCGCAGCGAGGAGCGGCGCGGCGCGGCGTCGCGAAGGCCTCGCGCAGAGCGGCCGCGCGAGCGAGGCGGCTCGGCTTGGACCAGCGGCGAGCAGCGAGCAGAAAGGGGAAAAAGGAAAGGAAAGAAAAGGAAAGGAAAGGAAAGGAAAGGAAAAAAATTTTGAAAAGGAAGAAAGCAGAAAGGAAAAGAAAGCAGAAAGGCGAAGAAGAAAACAGCCAGGGGAAACGAGAGAGGAAAAGAAAAGAAGAGGGAAAAGAATAGAAAAGAAAAGAAAAGAAAAGAAAAAGGAAAAGAAAAAGGAAAAGAAAGGCAAGAGCGCGTGTACCTGCACTGCGTGCGCGGGGAGGAGCAGCAGACCGCCATCGCCAGCGACGCGCTCGCCCTGCGCCGCTGCGCCGCTCGCGAGGAGCAAGCGTGCGGAGCGGAGCGCGCGCGCCCGAGCGCAGCGCAGCGCAGCGCAGCGCAGCGCAGCGCAGCGCAGCGCAGCGCGGGAGCGGAGCGGAGCGGAGCGGAGCGGAGCAGGAGCGCAGCGCAGCGCAGCAGAGCGAGCGAGCAGGGCGAGGTGGGCGGGCTCGCTCGCTCGCTCGAGCCGAGGCGCCGCGTCGATCGGCCTGCCTGCCCGCCTGCCTGCCTGCCTGCCATCCCGCCCGCCTCCACCGGCCTCGCGACAGCCCGCGCTCCCGCAAGCACAGCGCCGCGCGCTCGCCTCGCGGCGCCCTCGGGCCGGCCGGCAGACCGACCGACCGGCGGCGCGGCGCCGACGCGGAGGCAGAGCGTGCGCAGCTTGCGCGAGCGGCGCGACCCGGGAGACGCCCGGCCGCGTTACACTTGGAGTCCCGGGCGACCCGCGTCGCCGCACGCGCCTGCGATAAGAGCTTGGGCGCGGTCCTCGGCGCCCATAAGCCCGGCCCAGGGCGGCCGGAAGGGTCGAGGCGGGGGCGGAAGGCGGCAACCGATGAGAAGGGAGGCCCACGAGCCTTGCAAGCTGCGGCGTGAGAAGGGCGCCCTGCGCGAGGTCCCGCACGAGATCCTCGCAGAGAAGACTGACCAGAGCACGAGAGGACCGCAGTCGTCTGCGACGCTCGACGCAAACATGAACAGCCACAAGGGAAACAACTTCGAGGCGCTCCAGCAAGCCATCTATAAGCAACAGCAGCAACAACATCCCATGGGCGCAGGCCGAGGACCGAACCACACCGCGGAGCGCAGCATCTCCGCCAGCAGCAGCAACAAGCCCCGCGATGTGCGCATGGAAACCGGCGGCAACGCGGAAGTCACCGCCGACATGGTACAGAGTCTTCTCTCCCAGCTCCCCGCCGAGAGTTTTCAGGGAAACTTTCAATTCTCAGACCCCGACGCCGGTGGGATTGGCGAGCTTTCGCCCAATCCTGTGGCCAACGGGAGACCGCCCCCGCCCTTTTTGGCTAACAAAGCCCCGCACGAACGAAACGCTTACTCGTCCAACAGTGAGATGGCCCATACCGCTGGCCATCGGCCGATTTTCGACGCATTTCGAGGTGGACCCTATGCGCAAATGACGAGTCCTCACGGAGGCAATGGTAACGTCGGGGCCATTGCCTCCTTTTCACAAATCCCAGAAGAAGGACCCTTTGCAGATATGATGTCCAAGCAAACACACCTCGAGCCGCCAACCTCTCTGGTCGCTGGCTCGCGAAACATGTCGAGTGTCCACACTCATTCCTCCCATGCCATTCAGGGATCGACGAACTCGAGGAAACGAGACAGAACATCCATGTCGCAAGCCAGCTATAATCAATACATGGATCAACAGCAACAACAGCGGCAACAGCAACAGCAGCAGCAACAACAACACCAACAAGCATCTGCTTTCGACGTCAACAGCAGCAGTAGTAGCAGTAGCAATAGTGGCGCCAACAGGTTTATGATGAACAATGGTGACGGATCAAGGAAGGGCGGCTCCTCCAAACTTCCACCTCTATTCGGACCTAGCGCAGCAGACCTGGTCAATTCACAGTATATCGAGCGCCAAGCACCAAACACATTGCGCTCGGGAAGCGGAACAGCTTCCACCTCTTCCTCTGTCGAAAGCGGTGACGCAGATCCCAACTTGCCTTCAAATCTCAGCGTCTTTCAGCCGTCCTCGAGGCCCTCGCTCATTCGGAGAGAGAAAAAACGACGCGCAATCCCCATTGGCGCGGGCGCGCGCGCCGTCAAGACCCCTCCGAACGCAGACTTTCCCATCGGACTCGCGCAGCCTCTCATTCAATCTCTCGTCGACGGCGGCGAGCCCCTCAATGCCCTCGAACATCAAAAGCTCCTCGACACGACCACGCTGCTCCAGTCCATGGGTGTCCATGTTCTCGAACCTCTCACGCTGTACACAAAACGCGAGCTTTATGAGGTCATGGGATCCATTGCCGAGGTGTGGAAAAACTCTGGCAAAGCGGCCATGAAGAAGAAGATCAATAAAATTCGTTCCAATGCTCGCAAGCGCAAGGCTCCGCGCAACGTGCTCGACGCCGCTGAAATCAAGCAGATTGAACTCCTTCAAAAACAAATCAAGGATCGCGAACACTGGGAAGAAGCGCAGCGCAGCCGCCTCAAGGATGCAAAATCCTCAAACGCATCGGTGACGCCCTCCAAGGCGGAATCAGAAACCTCTGAAATGCTCACGAGCTATTCGCCTTCGGCTCTATAATTGATTGATTGATGGATGACCCCTGAAAGCGTGAACTATCAAACCTTAACTTCTGTGTTGTGTAGTTTGAATGTGCGATAATTTGTTTGGCAAGCCCACGACGTGCAGAGGTGAAGAGGCAATCTTCGCAGCTATCTGGCTTCTGGCACACGTCTTGTGACTTGGCTCACCGTGATAGAGAGAGAGAGAGAGAGAGAGAGAGAGAGAGAGATCACCACAGTCAAAGTTTTATTGACTGCATTGGCAACCCGTGTCTTCTAGTTTGGATTTGTACACCATCAAAGACCTGAGTGATCACCACTAATTATGATGGAAAGTGTGGCTTGCAGCTACGTATGGTGAAAGGAAAAAGATGAACAACCAGGCAATCCCTCGCACTAATCTGCGTGTTTTGCTCATCGGACGCTGCAGATACTCTGAACAAAAGCGTAGTACGAGAGATTTCGCCGCAAAGAAGTGACAACTTGCTCGCGTTTCAAAGTCGTTGTGGGCCTTTATGACTCCAAAAAAGTAGATTATGCGCAAATGACCGCGTAGCAACGAGTCGCGTTGTGGTCGTCCAACGTTGCACTGACCCAGGCTTGCCAGACCAGGAGCACGCAAACCTCTGCAGTAAAATGTCCCGCCAACAGCCATCTGACATCCTTTGCAACATCACAAGGATTTTGGTTACTCACGGGTAAGTGTTTCTGTGGCACACGAACACTGTTGTTTGTATGGACTTTCAGCCCGAATATTCCTGACATGCAAGGCCAAAATACTCCTCGTCATGTGATAAAGTCCGACAGCGCTTTCTTTGTACACGACGGGCGCTCAAAGAGAAGAATAACATTCACTTGGATAACCATGAATGGAAGGTCGGCACAGAAGCAAGCAAGCTCTGAAGATGCAAGCAGAGTCAAGTCAACGCACGCTAGCAAGCATGGGGAAACGAAGCCGCGAACGGCGCAAGCGTGTGCTAGCAGCGGCTCGCGCGGCCAAGCGCCAGCAAGATGCGACCACGACGACCGTCGCTGAGGAGAGCCAGAACGTAAGCGACCTTGACGATGACCAAAACCAGCAACATCAAGGCGCGGACGGCCCCGACCTTGCAAGGCCTCGCAAACGTTCCCGTGCGCAAGTAGATAAAGGGACTGGCAGGCCAGAAGAGGGAGATCATCGAGACACAAAGCCAGAAACCAACAGTCTTGCCCATCCATCGTCCTCATCACCATCATGCGCGGCAAGGACTGATGACGACGATGATGATGGCGGCAAAAACAAGGACCGTGCTGCAATAATTGAAGAAGGACTCGCGTGGCTTCAGAACAAAGACGCCGTGTCGATGCATCTGAGCAAGATCGACCTCGTTGAAAAGCTCGAGCATGCCGGCGGCCTTGTCCGCATCGAAAACTTCTTGCCCTCTGCCGCAGCCGAGGCTGCTCTTCATATCCTCGAAACCTTGCCCGAATCTCGCTGGGAGGTTCGGCGGGATGCCGACGACACGCAGCGCAACGCTACCGCTCACAGGTTCTATGTAGCAAGTGCGCGTGGGCGAAAGGACCCTCTTGCGTTGGTGCGAAGAGCTGTGCAAAATCTTTTGCCCGAGAAAAAGGCAGTCATCTCCGCTGGCAGATACAGTGCTGGAGATCATATTGCTCCGCACGATGACTTGGGCTATCATCGCGAAGACGGCAAACTTTGGTCTCGCGACGTTGCCGTCATCTTCTACCTGACCAAGGACTGGACCAAGGCGGACGGCGGGACGCTTCTCGACCTTGATCCTGGCGCACAGCGATCATCTTACGTGCCGCTCTTCAACTCTCTCGTATCCTTCGTCGTACCACGCGAACACGCCGTGACGGCCGTACGACCCCGGATTGGGCGTGCGCCGCGATACAGCCTCTTTGGTTGGTTCCTAGTCGAAGGCGATTTGTACCGATTCGAGCCCGAATCTCATGGCAAGAACGCAGCCAAAAAGGCCAAGACCAGGGGGGGCAATTCACAGGTGGGAAACAGGGCCAAGAACAACAAAGGTCGGGGAAAGACCAAGAGGAATGGCCGGCGATGACATGTAGACTCCCTTGGCGCGTTCTGCATTGTCTCTCTTGCCTCTTCGCGCCTCCGCTTCGAGCCAATCAAGACCCAGAGCGAAGCTTGAAGCCTTAGTCGACGGTGCGGCTGGGGTTGATCACAAAAAAAGCGAATCTTGTTCGTTGCTGTATACACATCGCTCACGGTCCAAGCATACACGTTGAGGCAGTCCGCCAACGGACTGCAGCCCGCAGGCACACGCCCAAATTTGATAGCCTTAGCCATCACAACCTTGGCCTCACATTCAGTTTAGTGTCTACCAATCCTATCCGATGAATCTTGTCCGCGCATCTTGCCGCCCACAGGGCATCCATCCATCCATCCATCCATCCATCTATGCATCCCCTGCATCCACGCCTCTTGCATTGCTTGCGAGTCATCCCGCCTCTCTTACCTTCAAGTTGCTGCATGACATCACCGCACCGAGGTTCGCAGTCGCTGCGCAAGCTTGCGTTCGACGTCGCCCAGCGCGGCGGCGAGGCGATCGAGGTCGCGACCGAAGCGCAAATCGCGATTCCCCGGCTAGATCTTCGGTTGTGTGCACGTGCCGCCAGGCTACGCGCGAGAGGGCGAGTAGATTCGCAAAGGTCGGGGGGAAGAGAGAAGAAGGATGGTTGGAGAAAGCTTCAGTGAGCGTTGGTCACAATAGGAACCTTGCGTCCCAGAAGCCATCTTGCTGTGATGAAGGCTCAATTGTTGCAGTGAGAGCTGCAAGAGCGTCGCGGAGCAGCAGCAGCCTGAGGCGATGGCGGCAGACCGGAAATTAACTCACTGGTAGTATACTAGCATTTCTTTGTTTGTTTTGCAAAGCAGAGCACATAGCCTGGCGACCCATGGGCTGCGCTAGCTCGAATGAGGCCGCCTTGACCGCGGCCGCCTCTTCCTCGTCGTATGGGGGCTCGCAGGGCACAGTGAGGAGTAACAGAAGCAGAGAGTCAGCGAACGTTGCAAATTTGCAGAAACTTGCAACAGGCTCTGCGCGCAATGTGCACACCAGTGCTCTCGTGAACGCGAATCTGATCGATTTTTTGGCCGACCAAATGGGCGAGGGCGCGCCAAAGGAGTCTGTCGCGAACAAATTCCGAGAGCTTTTCGTGGTCATCTTTGAGGAGCAATGGGACCCCACGAAACTGCAAGAGGGCCAAATTCGAAATCTCGACAACCTCGTCCTCAAGCAACTCCGCGAGCTCTTTAGCCAAAGCCCTCAAATGAGTCAGGACATGATCCTCTGGAAATATGGCTTTGGCATGCATCAAGAAAGCTCCGACTTCTCGCTCGACCTCAAGGGACTTGTCGGCGTGTACTTTCCGAGTTGCACGCTCGTCCATGCTTTTGCCGCACTCGGCTTCGAACGCTCGCTCGACTTTGTCCTTTCTAAGACGCGTCTGCTTGCTTCGCCATCGCGTGATCTCAAGGTAGCCATGCATACCCCGCTTGAGACGGCCGCGAGATTCGGTAAGCTCCCTGTAGTTAAACTTCTTGTGGAGAAGTTTGGCGTCGATCCATTAGAGACGCTGACGCCCGAGAGCGCAGAGGGAAAGGGGAAAATCAGCACCACGGTCTCTCCGCTCTTGCGCGCTGTTGCTGATGGTAGGGCCGAGGTGACGCAATTCCTTTTGGACATGGGCGCCGACCCTTTGCAAAGTACCGAGACGCATAGTGCGCGCCGGATGTCGCTGATTCGTCTTGCACTCGGCAGAGGACTCAATGACTACACGGAAGTGCTTCGGATTCTTCTTGATCATGGCGCCAATCCTGACCTTGGAATTTTCAAAGAGGGGGGGAAGAATGGAAACATTGCCAAATTTATCGAGACCCCTCTCATGACAGCTGCAATGATGCGCAAGGTCGAGGTCATGCAGATGCTCTACGACCGCGGAGCAGACCCCTCGATCCTTAACCAAGAAACACAGAGCTCACTCTTACACGTTGCAGCGAGCGTGCCCGACAATGCCAAAGTTGTGGCATACATTCTTTCTCTCACGGATGGAGATGCGGGTCCGCTGACAAAAGACAAGAACGGTGTTTCACCTTGGTTTCTTGCGAAAGATGTTGCCAGTGACGATGATGGCGTAAATATGCGTATGCTCAGCAAAATCGTTCGACAGGTCTTTCAAGATGATCTTCCCAAAGCGCGCTCCCCCAAACAAGTGCGAAAGCTCTCTTGTCTTACAGACGTTCCCAAACCTACTTTTGCCGTCGCCTCTGGCGATTACGTTCGCCTTTCCGCCTCGTATCGCTTTCTTCGTCATGCCAAGGGATGTCTGCGCACCAAGGAGTTTTTCTGGGCTCGGGTCACTGATGTTCACAGCGACTCGATTGATGTCGAAATTGCTGATGTCCTCGTTGCCGCACAAAGCGAACTCCAGAACGCCAACTATGGCGATGTTTTACTAGGTGTGCCCCTCAAGAAAATCCAAACGGTGTTTTTGGCCTCGAATGGGCATCACCCCGATGATGAATAATTTCGTTTCCCATCCATTGAAAAATAGTTTCCCTCTTCCCGTAAAAACCGAATGCAATTCTTTCGTCATGAGCACACATGGATGCGTTCTGCTCGCCCTTCGTCAATCAGTCGGACGATTCTAAGCGCGCGAAGAAATTTCATAGATTTGCGGTGCCGCGTCCTTGGTGCGTCGGTGATGAGCTGGCGCGAGGAGGTTTGGCCCAGATTTTGCCCGTAATGGTCGACGCCACAAGCTGTGAGGGCCGCTCCACACACTCGATCGGATTCATGTTCTTCTCGATGCTGGCGCGCATGATGCACTGGTCAAAACAATGCGTCGTTGCAATCACAATGCGAAGCTGCGTTTGCTCAAGGGGAAGCTCATCAGAGCGCGAGAGCGCATCGGGAAGATCTATCGCTTTGTTACGATCCTCACGAAGCCCATCGCTGCGCACTGTTGTTTCTGTCTTGTCGCAAGACATCCACGGGGCGTCGTACGTCTGGAGCCGAATGGATCCCGTGGTGGAAATTTTCGTGGAGCGCAGCGCACCTTCCGGGTGGGTCGAGAGTTTCAAAGGTGGCCCCTCGAAGTCGCTGTCGCAGAGAAAACCATGCTTGGAAAAAAGATAAAAGATAAAAGAAAGAGCCTCTCTAGTCGATGTCGGCCTAAAAAAATTGTTGTTCTTTCTAGCCTTTCGCTTTTTACGCTTTGACAACAAAAGAGAAAAGCTCTTTGGTCCCAGGAGACGCTTTTGCGTCACTGCTTTCATCCCGCTCGGGCGATTCAATGCCATGCAGGCCTGCTTGCTGGGCCATGGCGAGTACGCGTCGTGCATACTCGTCCTTTTTGGACCGATCAAGCATCACCATGTTTCGCACCCCCTCAACGACGATTGAGCCCGGTTGCTTGGTACGCAGCATGCGTAAAACATTCGCATCTGTGACAAGATGCGCTGCCGTATTCGAAAGCCAAATCGAGTCAAAGTAACTCGTGTACCTTGACCGCGAGGATAACGCCGACTGAACACTGTCGCCAGACAACAGAACAATGGAGACATTGTCTTTGAGCTGCATAATGCCTTCCGCGCAAGAAGTTGCAAACTTTCGCGGGTCGGCTGGGCGCTCGATGCCACTGTAGACATCTCCTGCCTTGCGCATCGTATACGACGTCCCTGTCTCAAGTGTGTGCAACATCGAAAGGACATTAAATACTGCCACGTGTACGGCCGTATGGCGGTGCTGCTCCGTGGCCATGCCTTTGTTTGCCACCTTGAAGAGATCTACCGCGTGCTGGTTCGTGCGCTCGCAGTCGACGCCCCATGCAAAGTATGGTCCCACTTGGACATCGGTCCAGAAGCCCCGGCGCAGCTTGCTCTCGCCGCGCTCGCGGCCCTTGGCGTAGGAAGCCATGCTTCGGTTTGGCATCGTATATGTTTCATCACCAAACTCGAATGCGATCCCCGTTTCCCGCCAACGCTTGTACTGTTTGTAGTGAATGATGCTCGCATGTGGCTTGACAGCATTCTGATAGTCTCCGTCCACGATGCCAACGCGGTGGTCGTATCGCTGTCCATAAAAGTGCCGCAGTCTGCGGTCCCGTAAATTCTGCACATCAAAAGATGCTCCTTCACTCCACGATTTCAGCACCTGCTCAAGAGCATCGACCTCGCGAAACTATATAGAATGATTGAGAGTTAGACGGCGTTGCTTGTTATAAAATGGAGAGACACAGGCTTTGCACAAGATACGTACCTTGAGGTGGGAAAGGTCCACCAGACGCCGCAATGGACCTTCGTCATTGCATACAAATCGAACAAGGTCTGTGGCAAGATCAGCAATGTATTTGCTCGTGCGCTCCTGCACCGAGCAATTACCAAGAACCTCGAGAAAGGTGTTGGCGCGCTTGCGGAGAGGCTTTTCCCAGTCGCATGCGATTGCTAAAAGCAACAGGTGGCGAGCCAAGCTTTCGATGGGAGCGTCGAAAAGACAAATCTATTTGACACCAACTCCTGCGTTAGTTTTCAGCTTCCCCCCCCCCCGAAACGGCATGCTCAGCAGCGCGCCACGTGACCTACCTCGACTCTACGTTTGCAACCGTTGGCCTTTTGCTTGCGTCGAAGGTTCGCTGCCGTGCGAAGCGCGTGACGAATGTCTCCTGCCCCAATGCACAGCACACGCCATACATCATCTTGATTGTCTTCTTCTGCGCCCCCACTCTCCTCGCGAGCGCGCTCGAGCAGTTGAGTCAAGTCTTCGGCCGGAGAGAGACCCCAGAAACGGTGTACACCGAGCCCCTCCATCTTCAGTTTCTTTGTTTGCCACGTGCTCCGCTCCGAAGGTGCAGGCGGAGACCCTTCTCGCGTGGTCTGCGTAGCTCGCGCTAGCCCAGTCCCCGAAAACGGTCGCAGTCTCGACTTCAAGTTTGGCGGGCTCACGTCTCGGGCGGCGGGCTCCCTCCGAGTCTCTCATCTGTACTAGTACGTATATAGGTGTCCTGATTCACCGGAAAACTGCGCAACCCAATTTGGCCTCGCGACGTCGTATACTTTCTCTACCCGCCGGTGAATGCGAGTCGCGGCGCGGCGCGAGTCATCTCTCACCCTCACTTTCCTTTCTATCGTCGACGCGGAAAACCGGAGGATGGACGGAAGGGGAAGGGGAAAGAAAAGGGGCGTGAGACCGAGAAAAGTTCGTGTCAGACAAAGATGGCAACAACGACAGCGAAGTAAGTCGTAACCAATGACTGTTTTCTTAAGACTGACTCGATGAGCGCCAAGTTTACCGGGCAGCTGTCGTGAGTAAAGGGGGAGGCGGAACGTGACGCGCGTCAGCGGCCAGCCTCTTTCACTGCTTGGGCATCCTAAATTGGTTGGTCTCACCTTTTGCTCGGTCTGCGCAACGCAATTTGGGTGAAACGGCTAGGCGCTCTCTCCCTCCTGCACGTCTGTTTCTCTACCCCAACCAGTGTTATATATATGTACGTGCGTATGCATGTCCACCTTGCGCGCAGACGTGGACGACCCGCGTGCGCGTGGACGGACGGTGGCACGCCATCCACCACCGAGCCCCGCGTGCGCAGCAGGCTCGCGAGCGTTGCTCCTGCGCGACAACTTTGCTTGAACGGGTCGAGCAAGTGTGAGTGCGCAGAGCGGGCCGACGGACAAAACCTGAATCCGCAGTAGCGCCCAACATCGACGAGAATGCGAAGAAGCCGAGCGCAGCAGGCCGCGGCTCGACGCCGGCTCGTGCTTGGCCAGCGCGAAGGACTTGCGCGAGGGCATGAGGATTACCCTTTCAGCATGCCAAGCGCGCAGCTTTCTCAGTCTTACGGTCACCAAGCTGGCCAGTCCCAGCCAAAATTACAGCAACAGCTACAGCAGCAACAGCAGCGACAGCGACAACAGCAACTGCAACAACAGAGACGCTCGATTACGCCAACCTATATGGCATCGTTATCCGATGACGAAGACGAGATAGGCAGCGGGACCAGCTACGGCAACGAGATTGAGAGCAATCCTCCAAATATCTATGATGGACCAGCCGACGAAGATCGCAGCGTCGACTCTGTGCCGTCGCGTTTTCGGATGCCAATGAGACCAATGTCAGGTATGACAAGGCCTTCATCTGCGCCCCAAATCCCCGAAAGAAAGATGATCACGAAACAACGACGCTCGCTCAAGCGCGTGCGCGTTGCCGTCCGCTGCAGACCTGTATTTCCCGATCTTGACTTTGCAGGCATGAACAGCAACGAAGATATGCGACCGGCCGTGAGGACAGAGCCACAAAGTCCTACCAAGGACGAGGCTGCCCACTTGCACGTATACCCATCGCGTGGGAGTCAATTCGCGAAACGATTTCGCTTCGACCATGTCTTCGGTCCTGAAGCGAGCCAGACCGCAGTGTACGAAACGCTGGCAAAGCCCATCGTTGCAGACGTGCTCCAAGGAATGAATGGAGCCATTATTGCCTATGGTCAAACTGGAACGGGAAAGACGTATACGATGGGCATTCTTGATCGAGTCTCGGCAGAGGGGTCGAGCGGAATTATTCCCAATGCACTTCGACAAATTTTCGATTCCCTTGAGCGAGAGTTTGGTACTCAGTCCAAAAATACTCAGTCCAAAAATACATGCCCGGGTGGCGGCCACTGCGCTTGCGAATGGACGGTCGAGCTCTCTTTTTTGCAAATTTATTTGGAGACCCTTCAGGACCTTTTTGCGCCGTTTTTTGGAAACAGCGTTGGCGAACCTCTCAATATGCGTCAAGACCCCAAAAGTGGCTTCTTTGTCCAGGGTCTACGCACTGTTCCTGTGCGATCTCTTATGGAGGCCATTACACTCATCAATCTTGGTTTGGAAAGTCGGCAAATGGCAAGCACAGGCATGAACGCTGCATCATCCCGAAGCCACACGGTACTCACAGCGGAGGTCACTGTACACCGCTGCAAGGCTCGTGTTGCCTCGCAAACTGGTGTTGTCACCACGATTTCTCGCCTTCGTCTTGTGGATCTCGCAGGCTCGGAGCGGGTCCGTTCCGCCTCGCGAGCGTCCACCCAGGTGAAGGAGGCACAGTCCATCAACATGTCGCTGTCGGCACTCGGAAATGTCGTTGCAGCGCTGGCGCAGCGCGATCAACAGGCTACCTTTGCCTCTACGAGCCGGCCAAGCACTTCCACATCAACTTCAACGACTTCAGCAGCCTCGAGTGCGATGTCCCGATCGCAAGCTGGTGTACACGTTCCCTTTCGCGGGTCGCAGTTAACCAAACTTTTGCAAGACACGCTTGGCGGTGGCTCAGGCGGCTCCAACACTGTCCTCATTGCTACGGTCAGCCCTAGCCCAGAAAGTTGTCGCGAAACCTTGTCAACGCTCAAATTCGCTTCCCGCTGCATGCGCGTTCGCTCGGATGCCCAAATTCGAAGCCAGGAGACCGGCGCGGTGGACTATGCGAGGCTTTGTGCAGCGCTTGAAAATAAGCTTGAAGCCGCTCAAGCAGAATTTGCGCGGCGGGAGGCGACGCTTCGGCGATCGTATGAGTCGCGTATCGCCGAACTCGCAAGGGGCGAAGGCCCCCTCGGTGGCCATGCGCTCTACTTTGACATGTACCGCACCGTGATGGAACTTGAGACGGGTTTCCGAAAGAGACTCGACGAGCAACGTGCCTCATTGCGTACCTTTGTACAAGAACAGGTTCCACATTCCCGTCAGAGCAAGCTGTTGGGAATCACAATTAGCGATCCAGCGCAAGATGACGACCGCCTCGGCGTTCGCGTCGCTGCGGCCCTTGGCATGAGCCCTGCAGAGATTAGCAAGTCGCATCTTCGCAGCCAGCCGCTTCCCCCGGGTACAAGCGCTGAGGAGCTGGCAGTGCATGCAAGAATTGCATCCGAAGCTCTTCGCATCGAAGCTGAGGATGCCAACGCTCTCTTGCATCTTGTCATGGACGAGTTGCTGGCACAGTACACGCAGGGCGCCAAGCACGAAGAAGACCTTGCGAGCTGCTCGACAATTCTCGAATTTCTTCTCAAGACTAATGCAGATCTTCGCGCCGAGATTGGCACTGTTGGTTCCGGAGCATGGCAGATTGGCGGCAGCGCAAAGGGTCGCGGAGCTGCAGCGCAACTCTCCGGCAGTGAACCAACGACTTCTTCGAGCTCAGCTTCTTCGTCAACCGAAGAGTCGAACCCAGCGAAGCCATTGCGGCGGCCCCGGCGAGTCTCACAACTTGACGAGTATTTGGGGGCTCAAGAAGTAGAAGAAAAGTGAATAAGTTGGCTCTATTTCTTACGATTTATCTTGGCCTTACGCCCTTTTATATGAACCTCTCTTCACACACACGCGATCAAAATTGGTCTGTTCCAATCCGCTTAGAGCGTAGTCGATCGGCGAGCGTAGCGTCTGCCTTTAAATCAGACTGCACAAGTTTGGCGGTCTGGGAGACTTCGAGCTTGGCAATGGGCTTGCTCTCCTCTTCTGCCTCGACTGCACGCCGCTTTCGTGACCGTTCGAGCTCCGCTTTACGAAGTTCTTCGTTATGGCGCCCAGCGTTTTCCATCTCGCGCAAACGAGTGGCGCGATCGGCATGCGATACAGGCGGGCCGAATCTACTTCCCTGTCGGCGTTCTTCTGGCTTCCACGCTCGGCTGTCCCCTGCGGACTTCTTCTCGCGCATCCTTTCCAAGTACTCTGTGCGGCTTGCAATCATTTCGGCACTCGGCCCGAGCGAGGTATCCTCGCTTTCTCGCCGTTGCGGCGCGGCCGAAGATGCCCCGGACCCCGTCAGTTGCAACCCGTAGCCAGGTGGAACGACAGGACGATTGGGCAAAGAGGATCGCGAGCCTGGCGGTTCCGCAGCGGGCCCAAAAGGTTGCGATGATCTGGACCTCCGCTCCCCGCCATCATTCTTGGCGTCGCTTTGATAACTCGACCGCTCGCGATCTTCATGCTTGCGATGATGGTCAGAGTCATGGCGAGATCTTGAAGGCCCGCGATGCTCCTTGCGATGGTGGCGTCGAGAAGAACCACGGCGCGAGCTTTTCGATCTGCCACGCTGGGATCTCGTGTCGCTGTCACTGGCACTGCTGCTATGACTTTCGCTCTCGCTGCTGTTATCGCTATGACTATCGCGGCGGCTACTTCGACTCCGCTTATGGCGGGATTCTTTGCTCCTTTTCTTTGACTTGCTATTGCTACTTTTGCTACTTGACTTTTTCGATTTTTTGCTCGATTTTCGGTGTTTCTTGGACGCCGATTTCTTCGAACTCTTTCGCTTCCCTCTACCTTGGCTCGATCGTTCGTCTTCATGGCTATCGCTATCACTATCGCTGCCGCTCGCATCTGCGTCCAAAAGCTGTCTACGGTGTTCCTTACGATGACGCTTCCTTTTCTTGGACTCGTGTTTTTTGGAGCGACTGTCGCGTGACGGTGACAAAGACTGCACACTTGGGTGATTGCTCATGACGTATCCGGCAAGCGGATCCTCGTGCCGCAAATGGAAGGCTTCATTTTCAGCAGAGGCCTTTCCTTGCAGCCAAAGTGAGCCAATTACGTCTCGATCGTTTATCGTTTTCTCTGCAGCCTTGTCATCGGCTGCGTTTCCGCCCTTTTTGTCAAGCGATGCCTCCTTCTCACCAAGAAGGACCGCTTCAGCTTCTTTGGCGCGCTCCTCATCCGTTTGCTGCGGTCCCCGATACATCCAGGATAGTTTTTGTTTGGCCTTGACATCGCGGACCTTGAGGCCCGACTTCTCTTGGAGCTCCTCGAAGCGCTCATGTTCGCGTTCCTCGGCAAGTTCCTTTTGCAGCTCCAAGAGCTTCTTTCTCTCTGCGGCGTCCTTTTGCTCGCGCTCCTTGACGCGTTCCAGGTTGTTCTTGTTGCCCGTGTGCCAGCTCTTGGTCGCCAAGAAGGCCCTCGGCGCCTTGCTCATGGTTCCCACGCGGCCGTGCTTTCACGCCAGCGAACACACGCGCCTGCGCGCTGCAGAAGACGCGCTGCGGCAGAGCAGCCCAGCGCACTGCGGCCTACCGCGGCCACGCCCAGCGCGCGCCTTTCGTTCGGGATCTGGCGGAGAGAGAGAGACTGGCGCGGCGACGTCGAGTTCTCTTTATGGACAATAAAGGCGCCCTTTTTGAGGAGCTTCTTGACAGTCAGAGCTTGCTCGTGGAGCAGGCAGTCAGTCTCTCATTGATTGCGCAGGGAAGGAATCGCCCTACGGGACGAGCGCGTCGCGCCGGAGCAAGGTCTGCAGCAGAGCATCCAATCAGCAACGTGCAAGACGGTGGACGGCCGGTTTTTTCCTCACCTTTTCACGGATAGCACGAGGTTGAACGTCCAGGATGACGACAACCACGACGGCGACGCTCGCGGCGGTGCCGGCGGGCCTTGCCGAGCTGACTGCGCAGCTCGCGACGACTGTGCAAGACCCGGTGCGCTTGTACAGGGATATGCAGCACTATTTGCGAGTACGTTGACAAAAAGGTGTTGAGACCCTTGAAGACAAAGAAGCTGACCAATGACCGATACCTCTGGAACGCAAGAATTTTGTGGATGAGGGCTTTATGAAGGCCCCGCATCTCAAATGGTATGGTATGGACGGAAATATCTTGCTCTTTGCGCTTCTTCTGCTATTGCTTTGCGCTAATGTGTGTGCCTGGAGGTTCAACGAGCGACATCTTGTTCGCTGGCATCGTCTCAAACTCGAATAGATCGGTCAACTGCTTGTCAAAGAAAGTGGAAAGCCGGCTTAGGGTCTCGATCAGTCGTACGCGCCAGCGAGCGGCAATTTAAATTTGAGAAACTTGGCGGCAAGTCTTTTTCTGTTTTAAAGGTTGTGCGCTGAGAATTGTCCCGGTCCATGTGGATCGACCGATCTTTGTTGGACAACGACGAATCGAGCACAGCAAACTTTGTACGAGCATGCGTGCTGGGAAGAAGTAGCAGAAGAAGAAGAAGAAGAAGAAGAAGAAGAAGAAGTGAAAAAGGAATGAGAGGATAAAAGACAGAATTACAGGTCGCAATGGTGGTCAAGTGTCTTGAAAATAATCGCAATATTGTTGGCGAAGGCCAAATTCGTCGAGGCCACCATTTTTATCAGCAGCACACATGCACATGCTCTCACCTGCGCAATTGGCGAAGCGATCGCTTCCAGCAGAAATGATCAGCCCGAGTGCCACGTTGCCAAACCACGTTGCCGCGAAGAACATGAGCGCAAAATACCGGTGACGGTGATTGAACACCCACGCCAGATCGAAGCCACGCTTCTTTTCAATGCTTATGCAAATAGAATCCACAACGAGCTCGGCAACGACCTGCCAAATTGCGTTTAGTGCCGCATCATTAACAATGGTGTCCCGATCTGTGTCAAAAGGTTCCTCAAGCCCAGCGTAGTACTCTATCGGGAAGCGTAGGAGGTCTTGACGGAAAATGATCACTAGCAGTGAACCTGTGATGATGGCTGCATACTCTGTAAGCATTTCCCCAACAAGAGGAATTGCAAACCAACGCTGCGACCTGTGCAGGGTCGTTGTCGTTGTTATCATTGTTAGTTTCTTCAAAGGTCCTGCACGAGGTCCAACAAGCAGATCGACGCTACTTTGTCGTCCGCGCCGAACTTGACCCGTGTGCCCGTCCGCATCGCTGACGCTGCTCGCGTGTTGTACTCGTCTTTCAACAAACCGCGCCAAACATCGAGAACAGAACGGGCTAAAGCTTAATGAAGATTGAAGTCTCTCCAGAGCATTAGCCATCCAAATACCCCGGTACGGCGCAGTCAGGCGAAGAGACACCTCCGTGAGACTCTGAAAAATGAGCAAGCCAGCGAATGTCGAATCCGTCTGGAATCGGAAGAACATGATTCGCACGTAGAGCGCGCTGGCATACTGAAACCACAAAACAAACAACCACGTGAAGCGTCGGTCTGCACCAAAGTGCTCTTTGTTGAGAGCCAAACTCCTTGCACTGTGCTTGATTATTGTGTAGCCCAGCTCTCGGAGGACGGGGAAAATGACAACTACCTCGATGATTCTTTCCGTGTCAACTTGGCTTCCTTGTCGTTCCGAGTCACTTCCTGGAATTAACTTGTGAGTCCATCTTCGCGTGAGGGACACGGACAACCCAATAAGAAAAGCCATGAGCTGCTGGAACATGAATCCAAGCTGGCCGCGTCGACTTCCCATGATCATGAGTACGTTGAAAGGCCAGATAAAAATCGGGAAGAGCTCGCCAATCAGCTCAGACGCGTAGAAACGAGATATCGCGTGCCCAATCAGGGAGGAGATGATGGTGAGAACAATAATGAGCGCAGATTGCCGTTTTTTCGGCACAAGAAACATGAGGCTTGCGACTGGAAAGTAGAATGCCAACACGACATCCCAATGTGGTAAGAAGGCACGAAAGAAAGGGCCTTCTTTGTCATCCGGGATGTTGATCACTTCGTGAGCCGTGGCATTTGCGCGCAAAAAGTTCAAGTATTTGTCTTGCGTAACAGGAAGCCAAAACACGAAGCTCGATATAATTCCTACGCTCGAGTACATGAGTAGTCGCAAGGCAAGGACTGCAGCATCGACGAAGACGACTAAAAGCTCTGCTGCCGAGCTATAAAAGACGACGTTGTCGATGGTTGGGTCGGTCCGAGCATTTCCGAGGAGAATCCATTCCAGCGCCATACGTTGGAATGTTTTGCCTCCGAATCGAAGCTCCTCCTCATCATCAGATGACGACACGTATCCCTCTTCATCGGTTCTGGACGCAGTCCAGGGCATGTCCTTTGTGCCTGCTCTGCATGCGCTTGCACGTTGTGCTGGTCCACGGCGGACAGCACAGGACGTACAGGATGTAATTCGTCTTTGCCAGCCTCGCTCTCACCTCTCGAGTCTGACTCAAGAGTAATCACTATAACCGGACACGACGCTGGATAGTACAGGGATGACTCGGAAACTCTTGCGACCCAGGCTCACCTAAAGGCTTTTGTATGCGTCCCTTGAGGGGTTTCCATGCCGTTCTACGAAAAGCAAAGCGTTGGCCATCAAAACTGAGCTGAGCGATCGTCCGTTCAACGGCTTGAACAGGCGGTGTCGACGAATGGATGGATGAAACTGAAAGCCATGTCGGAAGCATACAAGGTTGTTCAGAACTCTTCGCGAATCGTTATGCCTCGCATTTGTCGACAAACAGACTCGGACAATTTCTATATCTGTTCCCCCATTTCACGTCGCAGTCGCTCGCCCCGTCCTCGGTTTCGGAATCATTCATGTGTGTTCGTGTCCCTTCTTAGCAAGTCAGAACAATTGGTCACCCCGCACATGAAAGAAAGAGTTCAAGGCCAGCGAGCAGAAAATAGCAAGGCAAGAGCCGTTGGGACAAGGAAGCCTGGAGCGCAGCGTCGCATCGCAGAGCCCACCAACCAGCCAATCAAGCCAGTAATCCGCCTTGCAACACTTTAGCCTCAAGACGCAATAAGCAACCAACTCTCGATCTCTCGCGGGTGTTCCGCTCGCTCGCTCTCTCGCTCGCACTTGTGATTTTCTTGCCTCTCGCGTGCTTACTCTCTTCCTCGCCGTAGTTTTTTTTCGTATAAGGGACCTAACAGCGGCATGGGCCCGTTCGGTCCCTTCAAGGCTTTGGGCCCGATCTTCTTTCGTCGTTGCGGCTCGAGCACGCGACCGGCGTGCCCAGCAGAGCCGGGACAGGCGCGCCGAGGCAGCGGGCTAGCGGCGTCGCCTTCGTCCGCGTCCCTCCGGCGCGGCGCGGGGTAGGTCGACGTGGCGTCGCGCGAGCACGAACGTTTGGCCCTCGCTGCAGCGGCCCTCCATCGACAAGGCTGGGCTCGAGAAAGAAGCTTTTCCTTGGCTGGCTTGGCGTAGCTTGGCGTAGCTTGGCATAGCTTGGCGTAGCTTGTCGCGCGGGGCGTCGCGACGCCAGCAACGATGATGGACTCACCAGGGTCCGTGGGCGCGCCGCCTAGCCCGAGCGGTGCGAGCCTTGGCGAGAATGAGTTTGACCTGCGCAGCGAGGTGATCGAGGCCCTCGAAAGCGCCAAGACGGCGAGCAAGCCCGCCGAGAAATTGCAGTTTCTCACGGAAGCGCGAGAAATCGTGCTGCATCGCGACGATTCCATGGCTCTTCTGCGCTCCTTTGCTGGAAGCTTTGCAGAATTTCACCTGGAAAAGAAGGCGGCGGTCCGCTTTTTCGTGATCAAATTCATCGAGGATGCCTGCAAAGTTTGCGAGGATGTGATCCCGACCTTCATCAACAGCCTTACCTACCTCGTGCACGATAAGAACAGCAAGAATCAGATCAAGGTCTGGGTTACCGTCATGAATGTATTCCGGCCCGCGCTAGGCCTCTTGTGCAAGGACTCCTTTTACGAGAATGAAGCAAGTCAAGCAACGGCCAAACGCCTTGCCGACGATCTACTGTCGCTAAAGGATGCGGCAAATCGTGTTCTGCAGGACCCTAAGACCAAAGTTTTGCCAATCATTGACACGGTCAAGACGATCGCGCTCTCCTTTTTGCTGGCTGATGCCACGACGACGCTTATTCTAAGCCAGGAGCGCCATCGTGGCCCCAAAGAGGCGCGCGCCGACACGGGCCCTGACGCCTTTTCCCTCGGTGATGTCCCTCGCGATCACCCGGTCCTCTCTGTTGTGGAACTGGAGAGAATTGGAACGGATATGGCGGAAAACCTTTGCAAGTCCCTTCGCGAGATCGGAGAGAAAGGCAACGACCTTAGCCCAGACGATGCTCGGCGCTGCGTGCCACTCATTAACGCCATTCAGGTCCTCGCCCTGCATCGCGCCTCGGTCCGTGAAAGGGCCATGGATGAGCTCCTTGCTGGCGCCGATCTGATGCGTATGGACGAGGGTACGGACGACAGCGTTTCACCACACAAGCTGCGTTATGTGCAAAATCTGCGGACCATTCTCCTCGAGTTCCTCAAGGACCGCTGGCGGGATCTCCTCAAAGAGTGGCGACAGCGCGTCCACGATGCACTGTCGCAGATTGGCGCAAAGGCGCAGGCCGACCAGGCCATTGCGCTTCTAGACTCGCGTGATGCGCGCATCAAAAAACGGCTGCAACGTGAGGCCGAGCTGGAGGCACGTAAGCGGCAGCGCCGCGAGGAAGAGGAGGAGCGCGAACGCCGTCGGACGCAAGAAATGGTGGAGGCCCTTGACGCCCAGGAGCTTCGGCAGGTGGGGTACCCGCCGCAGCGAAACACCATTTCATGGGACGACATGAGCTCGCTCCACACGTTGGCCCCACGCGAGGCTGCCGAGCTCGTGATATTCAATATGGACCACTTGCCAGGCCCGCCACCAAAGTCAAGTGTGCAAAAGCCCGAGGCTGAAGCAATCCGAACCTTTGCCAAATTCGAGACATATATTGACCGCGCAGTTGCTGCGTCTCTGCGGGCCGATGATGGCCGCCATGGGAGTGGCGGCGCGGCGCGGCTCAAGAGATCACCCCCGTCCAAACATTGGAGCCACGTCGCCTGGCGCTACAACGCATGTTGGCTCAGCACAAGCGCCACGTGCCGGTCTCGTCGCTGGCGCTCTTTTCTGCGTCCAAGGGACCAAGCTTTCCGTCAAACGGAGATGTGCTCATCGCTCGCGTGGCCTGTAATTTTGTCATGAGAAACGAGGCCGAGGCCAAGATGGACTTGCGTCCCGACCTTGTTTCTTTTATTGCGGAGGACCTTCCCACGCGATACGGTTTGGCTTTGTCGATGCTGGTCCATTGCTACACGTACGATAAGTCATCTCGATCGCGCTCGGCAAAGCAGCCGGCGGACGTCAAAGATGCGCCTCGCTTTCGTGAGTACGACGATATCTTTTACATGATGCTCGAAGCCATCATTGCGCGCAGCGACAGTACTCAGCAGGATTTGGAGCGAGACAAGAGCTTGACAAAACTGCTCGTCGCTGCGCCAAGGCTTCCCGAAGGTGTCCTTGCAATTTTGGTTGCTTTTTGCCAAACAGAGAATCATGGTCTTGGACTCCACGCGCTGCGGCATCTCGCACTTAGCCGCTTCTCCGTGCAAGGATCGTGTTTGCTTTTGCTCGCCTACTTTGGCGTGCGTTCTGTGGACCGCGTGTCGACGCGTGCCATTCGCGTTGTGGTCAAGGACTACCCAAGTTTCAACGACTCGGCGCACAAGCTCGTGGATGAATTTGCGCTTGGTATGCTCCGCAGTGTCTTGAACGCGTCCTCTGCCCCTGATGCAGAGGTTGCAGAAAGTATTTCTCGCAGAAAAAGCGAGCTCATGAAATCACGGCCAGAAAACTCGTTAAGCCGTCAGATGATAGCATCCGAAGCTGAACTTTCTGCCGCAAAGGGCGAGGTAGCTGGCACAGCACCTTCTTCTGCTGCTGCTGCTGTTGCCGCCGAAGGCGATGAGAAAATGGAGGTGGACGAAAGTGCAGGAAAGCCGGACGAGGCCCAGAGAGGAAAACAGAATACCGCAGAAGCGATACAAGCGGCCGAAGATGCAGCCGATGAACTGGAGGAAGAGGAAACCAATCTAGAATTTGAAAAAGATGAAGGGCTCGATCGCGACCTGTTGCAGGAACAGGTCTCAGACAAGGAGAAAGAGAAAGACATTAAACGCCGCATCGGGCTCGTGGTAGCTCTTTGCCGGTGCAAGATGAGCCTCTTGCGCGAGTATGCGAGTGTGTACGCCGAAGTCGAGGAGGACACACTTACGCGCACAGTGCTCGAGAACGGAGTTGTCGGTCTTATGCCAGTGCTCGCGCGTGATATTGGTCCGGCGCAAACCTTTGCGTTGCTGCAAGATTATCCAAGTGGTGCAAGCCCGTTCATGGTGCACGTGCTCAAGTTGCTCGCCCAAGAGTCCGTGTCTGATTCGCGGGAGAAGCGTCTCGAACTCGTTGAGCAGGCCAAGGCCACCAGCGATGATGGCGGCGCCGCATTGTTTGACCAGGATGACACGTACGTCATTCCTGTGCTCGGCTCCTTGCCGCGATCGGAAATGCGGAGGTATCTGCAGGGCATTCTGCGACTCGACGACGTCAAGGCGTTGGAAGCGGCGATCGACAGTATCATTGCCGGAGCGCGCTTCGCCACCGACCAAGTTGGCGAGGACGGGGAAATCGACCAACAAGCGGAGGAAGACGACAAGGAACATCAACCGCTTTTGCCAGACGAGCTCATGGTGGAGTTTGTCAACACGCCGGTGTCGGATGACATTTCCAAGACGACGCTTTCAAATGCGACCGACTTGTGCTTTGCGCGAAAAGAGTTCTTCACGCGTGATGTCCTGGAGACTGTCATTCGTGAGCTGCTGATGCAGAGCGAGGACAACAAGTTGCCGCTTCTCTTCATGCGGGTTGTCTTTCGGAGCATTATGGAGCAACCTAGCATCAAACAGTTCGTTGCGGAGGTTCTCTCGGAGCTCGTGGAACGCGAGGTCTGGACGTGGAACGATCCTACTTTGTGGGAGGGCTTTGTACTTTGTGCTGACAAGCTCGCGACCTTGGCCTACCCGATCTTGTTTCGACTCCCCACGGAGCAGCTCGAAAATGCAATCAACATTTTGCTCAAGCGATTCCCGAAGAATAAGATTGTGGCTCGTCTTATTTACTATGCGCGAAGGAACCAGCAGAGCCTGGCGCTTTCCCCGGAGACAATTGAGATGCTTGAAAAGTATTCGTCGGGCAGCACGCCATCGCTGAATCGTTCTTCGTCGATGACGTCCAGTACGGGGCCTGAGGCTAGCAATTAACTAAAAGGTTGTCAGATGCGTTCGTTTCTTTTCTAGAATGTTCTTTGTCTTTTTTTCATTTTTGTTTCCCCTGTTTTCGCTTCCGTACACTTGTTCAACTTGACGCGAGCATTGCGCCGAATGAAACAAGTTACATCCAGCTCGTATGAGCACTTTTCGGATCATGCAAATATCTTTAATTCTTGTTCCTTCTTCTTTTTTTTTTTCTCCAAAGTAGTGAACTGCTGATTTTTCATCATGTTTACATGTCGTCGCGGAACCATTTGGTGCACGTCGCAGAGGCTTTCGGGGGGCCCAAGTTGAGCCTGTTGCAAACAAAGTCTCCTCCGACAACTTCGGGGTACCGCCAGCACTCGTTGGTATCGTAGAGGCCGGCGTAGATGCTTGCCTCGATGAGAGAGAAGGATCCCTCCATGCAGGCGTCGAGGCTTCGGCATGAGACTGATGAGGAGCTGATTCGGTTCTTGATGACGCGCCGAACCCATCGCTTCGTACGCGTCGTAATCCTATTTCTTTTCTTTGCGGATACGGTATTATATAATCTGCGCCCAACCTTTGTAAGCCGCTCAGTGACAAATTTCTGATTTGCAACGCAGAGCATATGGCCTGATTCCGTGCAGGCTGCGTCGGAGAGAGAGGCAAGGTGCTGAGGAATGCACTCCCAGGTGTCTGTACTTTCCTCTTCCGCTGGCATAATCGTCATCGTGTCTGCCTTTCCGGACGCTACGAGTGACGACAGGACGACGGCCACTGCGAAGAAGAAGTTTGACTTCATGGTCTTGAGGCTTGCGACGGGCTACCCAGAGTGCCGGCAAGCAAGGCTGCAAGCAAGGCTGGAGCACTGCCTCGCAGCGTAGTTCGAGGGACGTCGCGAGCGAGACCAGGCGGGCGAAGCTCAGTACGTTTGTAGCCGAATCTAAGATTGCTTGCGAGTGGCTCGCTCTTTTGATCACAGTAGTGCAGTGCAGTGCAGTGCAGTGCAGTGCAGTGCAGTGCAGTGCAGTTCACTACTCTGCAATACACTGCTCTATCATGCACTGTCAGTCACTGCAATGCACTCGTTGCAATGAACAATAAATGTTAAACGGCAATATTTAACGCTCTTGGCTCACGTTTCGTCGCTTTTAGTGGAAAATGGGTTGGCCCTCTTCCAGAACGGCGTGCGTGAACGATTACGGAATGAAAAGAAAATGTAGCGCTTGCTTGCTCCGTTTGACGCTCGGGCTTTTCCATATGCTGACGGCTGGAAGCAAGAAAGCTTTGACATTGAGTCAAGGGCATGAAGGATCGTGATCGTGCCCTGCGGTTCTTGTCCACCACAGGTCGTCGTCGCTCATTTTTGGCAAGGGATGATACTCAAAAAAAAAAATGAAAAAAAAATGAACGGTCCTCCATTTGGGGAAAAAGTGCGAGAAAGAAAATGACCACCCAATAGAGCCAGAATCCCATTCATGCCAGGCTCCTAACGCAATTCTTTTTCTTTTCTTTTTGGTTTCCTTCCCTGTACCATTCGGTTTGGCTTGACTCGCCAGCTGTATTTATCGACGAAAATGGAGCCGTTAGACCGAGAGTGTCTGGCTTTTCAGCTCCTAGAAGCTAAACCAATAAGAGTCGTAGGCCTGCACCGACTCGGCTAGCACAAAACGTCTGGTTTTGGCAGGCCGACGTAGTGACGTAGCTAGCGCTTTCATCATTTCTGAAATGATTGCGACGTTCCAAAACAAATCAGGCTGCGATCGAACGTGTCTCTCAGTCAATCAACGACACCCTTGAAGTTACTGAGTTTGGTACAACGCACAAGTCTCCTTTTAAAAAAAAAAAATAAGGATAAAACAGTGAAGGAGAAGATATGGGGCAGGAGACGTCGCAGAGACCCCGTTCAAAGCTTTTTTGCAGGTAAGCCCCAAATTGTACTACATTTTATGAATAAATTGCTTCTCATTCCGTCAATTTGAGACGAAACCTTTTGCGCTCGCGAAGTCCAATAGGTCTATCGAAGAGCGCACAATCGTCGCAAGCGTCGCTTCGAATCGCAAGCCACCAAAGTTGGGCTCCACCCGTCTGCGCGCTATGGACTTTTCGTCATGTGGCAACTCAAAACACCACACCCATCCTTACAATATAAAGGGGACAGACTCGGAGAGTTGAACGGCCAAAGCAAAAGATAATCTTGCGTGGGTCTGCAGTGCGACCAAAGCAAGCTTCACGAGAAGAGGCAAGCGATCTCTCGACGAAGGGTTGCGACGTGGAGTTGAATGAGGTGTCTCGAGGCACGGCCAAAGCAAAGACGGATGGCGTCCCGATTCGTAGCGTGCGTAGCGGCCGTCCTGGCGGTGGCTACAACATGGTCCCCTGGTGTCGAGGCATCTTCTGCCGCACCTCCGCCCCGGTTTGCGGTTGTCCGAAGCCGAGGCGCGAACGAAGCACGAGCCTCGTTCGTCGTTGAGGAGACAGGGTCCCTAGACGACGCTGGTGTTGCCTGGGCAAGCTTCGAAGACGGGCTCAACAAGACGGGATGGGGCGTTTTCAAGGTTCACACAAATGCATCTTTTGCGGATGACGACCAAGCATATGCCGCAGGTATGCTCGAGGGCTACCTAACTGCGCCGCATATCTTCACGACTGCACGTGACGTGGTGCAAGCCATTTTCAAGGCAGACAACCTACCACCCAAGGTCCGCGACTTTATGGAGAAGCAGGACGCGTGGACGCGCGCATCAATCAAAAAGCACGCAGCTGACGATGATCTCTTTCGTCACGTTGGTTATGTGATGGCTCAATACGATGGCCTTGTTGACGGATATGCGAAGCGTGCTCCGCAAGATGTTCCAAGCCTCGAAAACTGGCAGTTTGCCATGCTGAACGGAGTGGGCGACCTGATCGACCTGAAGCAAGCCATGAATAGGTCAGCGTTTGCGGACCTCGAGAAAATGGACCGGAAAGCTGCCGAGCTCTTGCACGCGCGTTCGGGCCACTGCTCGGCACTTGTCAAGGTGACTGCCGACTACAGCGATTTGCTCATGGGCCACAGTTCGTGGTACGTGTTTGCCAACACGAATCGCATTTTCAAGCACTACTACTTTGACTTTAACGACGAGAGCACTGCGGCAAAGGGCATTTCGTTTTCGTCGTACCCCGGTTTCTTGGAGTCTCTCGACGATTTTTACATGTTGTCGAGCGGCATTGCTTGGACGCAGACAACGAACTCGATCTTGAACAGCTCCGTTTACGACCTTTTGCAGCCGCAGTCGTTGTTTGCGTGGCAGCGCGTGCGCGCGGCAAGCGCCATTGCGCGATCGGGAGAGGAGTGGTATGAGACGTTCCGTCGCAACGCGAGCGGAACGTATGCGAATCAATACATGATTGTCGATCACAGCAGGTTCGAGGCAGGCAAGCCTCTCCAAGACGGCACGTTGTGGGTAATTGAGGAAATGCCTGGATTGGTGATTGGCCGCGACCAGACGGAGACGCTGCGGCGCGGTTACTGGCCGAGCTTCAACATTCCGTTTTACCCCGAGATTTATGAGCGGAGTGGTTATCCATCGATGGCAGCAAAGCAGGGAAATTTCTTTACTTACGAGCTGACTGCTCGCGCCAAGATTTTCCGGCGCGATCACAACACCGTTGAAGACCTTGACTCGCTCAAGGCGATTCTGCGCAGCAACGACTATTTGCACGACCCTTTTTCTCTCGACGACGGCACGCCGAATCCCATGTATGCCATTTGCAGTCGAGGCGATTTGATCAAGGATAAACCTTTGCCGGATGGCTGCTACGACACAAAGGTGACGAGCGTGCGCTACGGCATGGCGGAGCGCCGTGCGCAGATTATCAATGGCATGACGCAAGGTCTTCACGGCGATTCGCTTCCTGCGTTCAAGTGGTCGCAATTCCCGGAGATGCGTCACGAGGGCCTTCCCCCCGTGTACGATTTTGACTTTATGCCTACCGACCCGAGCATGCCCGAGACGGCGGATGCGAGTGAGCGAGCCAACATTGCAGAGATTTGAGCCGTCATCGTTGTGGTGTGCAAGCAACGAGGCTGAGGTAAGAACTTGTCAAGTGCGCTTACGATTCTTTGTTACGCAACGGGGAATAAACAAAAGAAATGCGCGTCGAGAGTCTTGGTAAGAGAGGAGCAAAAGGTGTTGCAAGTCGTTCAAGCAGACGCAGTCCAAAGAAGTAGTAAACACCAAAAAAAAAATAACATCATGAAAATTGGAAGAAAACCTGCGCGTTTGCGCATGCATGTGCATGTACATGTGCGGGGAAGGGTTCTCCTTATTCGGCTGGGGTGTTACGCCCTCGGCAGCCGCCCTGATCGATTCTGGTCTAATACACTGGCAATCATCTTCGTGTCTCCTTCTTGGTCACACTTGTTGGTGCCAATAGAGAGTTTATTTGATAGATGATTCCGGAAGGATAGACCTTATGGAGAATTGATGGAATCGCGGGTTGTTTCTGCCAAGAGTCGCCGCCCTGGTCGATCTCTCAAAGTCGCGGTCGTCGCCACAAAGACGGGCCGCTTTCGTGTAGAAACCGCTCGAAGAATATAGTACTACTGACGCGCACGAGGCCTGTTGGTCGGTATCAATCAAAGAATGCTGGTGGACGAAGAAGAAGAAGAAGAAGAGAAGTTCTCGCGCTCATGGTCGGTATCGAGGTCAAACTCGCATCGTATCGTCCATTTAAGGGGAAAACGGCTCGTTCTTCCAGGGAGATGTCGGGACAGGCAGCATGCGCAAGGGCAGAACGAGCTTGCGAAAAGGGCCTGCATAGTTGCACGCACGCACGCAAACTCATCCTCCTTGCAGTCCAAACGCAAGCTTCTTTACATCTTGCCCTTGGACGGCTGCGCATAGCGTGCTTGCGCGCGGAAGAGAAGGCGAGGGTTGTCACCATAGCCACCCATGGAACGATGGCACACCTGCAGGTTGTCCCACATGAGAATGTCACCAGCTTCCCAGCGGTGCTCGTACGTGTATCCGTTCTCGCACATGTCGGCCCAGAGCTCGTCGTTGGGCTTCCAGTGCTCCTTGCGCTTTTGATCATAGAGACCTTGAGGGGTGAAGGGCACATAGAGGGTCTCCTGGCCAGTGATGGGGTGGGGGGAAACGCAAGGAAGGGTCACATCGGGCAGAATGTCCTCGGGCTTGGCGTTCTTAAAGTCTGAAATCCACTTGCATGAGACGAGGCAGGTCGAGTTGCGCAGGCGCTCCTTTTCCTCTGCCGAGAACATGTCGGAATGCAAAGCCATGGTCGTGTCCATGAAGCCTGTGTTGCCACCGACGGGCGGGATAACCTTGGCGTGAAGAAGGTTGACGAGGCGGTAGCCAGGCATGCCCCAAAAGTTGCCATCGTGGTGCCAGTACTCGGCAGCGGTGACCTTGGGCACGACGGATCCGTCATTCTTAATGTTACCGACGCGAACGATCTCGTGGTGATCCGGGTCGCGATTGTCGAAGGCGAAGCAGGCGGGGAGGAGAATGGCCTCTCCGAGGCGCTCCGTGAGCTGCTTGAGCTCGCCGGGGGTCAGGTCCTGTCCTTTGACGCAGATAATGCCGTGTTTCCAGAGCGTGTCCGCGACCTTGTTTTGAAAGTCCTCGTCGCTGAGCTCCAACACGCTGCGTCCGTCGAGGCGCACCTCGGCGTAGCGGTTCTTGAGCACGCCGTCCTTGGGCGTCGGGAAGCGCATGGCCGGCGTGGGCATGTCGTCGCCCGCGGCGCTGCTCTTGGCTGGCGTCGACATCGCTTCGCTCTGCGTGTCTGCTTGCCTGTCTGCTTGCTTGCTTGCTTGCTTGCTTGCTCGAGAGCTTGCCCGTTTTGTGCTGCTCGGAAGCGTCCTTGGAGATTGTGGTTTGTCTTGCTGCTCGCACGCTCTTTCGCATTTCTTTACCTTTTTCCGGTGCTCGTGCTTGCGTTCCGAGCGTCGCCCATATCCCCGACTTGCGCCGCCATTCCGCACTTGCGCGCGTCCATTCTCCACTTGCGCGCGTCCATTCTCCACTTGCGCGCTTGTGACCCCCACTTGCCGCCCGTCTGTACTCCGCGCAGGCCCGGCCCTCCCGCGCCGGACCCAGCGGCGGAGAGCATCTTGATTGCGAGCATTGACACCAGGTCCTGTGCAGCCGTCGCTGCCACGCGGGGGGCGAACGAGTTCAGCGCGGCCAGGGGCGGAACTTCGCCGCGCGTTCCCCGTGTTCGTTCCCGCAGCCTTTCCCGCTGTGGGGCGCGTGGGCGCGGCGGCGGCTGCGAAAGGGGTTTACGGCCGCGGCCGCAAGTGTTTTTTGGGGGCGCCCAGACACGAGTATTCCGGCTAGAAACAGTGGCCGTCGGCGCGGGGCGAGGCGACCAAAAGCAAGGAAAAGGAAAGGCAAAAGGAAAAGAGAAAATAAAGCGAAGAAAGAAGGAAAGAAAAAGGAAAGGAAAGGAAAGGAAAGGAAAGGAAAGGAAAGGAAAGGAAAGGAAAGGAAAGGAAAGGAAACTTGAAGAAAGAGGTCGAGCGCCGCCCGCCCATCCTGATGCATCCGCGGCGGCTCCTGCTCTGCGCTGCGCTGCTGCTCTGCTCTGCTCTTTCTTTTCTGGTCTTCTGCTCCGCTCCGCCCTGCCTTCCCAGAAGCCCTGCGAGCGCCGCCGCGGTCCAAGAAGCTCCGCCTCGTCACGGCGCGGAGCAGGAGCCAGCGGCGCTGCGTAGTGAATGTAGGGGAGGAAGGCAGGCACGAAAGAAGCGCGGTGGGACGACGGCCAGGATGCGCATCGCTCGGGCGGAACATTTCGAGCGCGTCGTGATGGGCGACGGAGGATCAAGACGCTGCAGCAGAGCACCCGCGAGGGAGGAGGAGGCCCGAGGCGCGCACGCACAAGCACATCTGGCCGGAGAAGCCCAGCCTGGCTGCTGCTGCTGCGTGCCGCGCCGTGCATTGATTGGTGCAGTGGATCCCGGTCCCCGCTCAATCAACTTTACTCGCGCACGGTCCGTGAATCACTGCGTGCATCCATCCCTCTCTCAGTCACCCATCCAAGCCATGCCGCTGCGCCGCTGCCTCCCAAGCCCGCCCGCCCAACAACTAGAGAGCCTCCCTCTCTCCCCTTGCGCGCCTCCGATCTCCCGTCTGGACCCTCTTCGACACCCGAATCCTCAGTCGCGCTGGCGCGGCTACAAGTTGCGCTTTCCGTTTGGGTCTGTGTGTCTGATT
Organism: Schizochytrium sp. CCTCC M209059; assembly: GCA_000818945.1. Taxonomy (NCBI): domain Eukaryota; class Bigyra; order Thraustochytrida; family Thraustochytriidae; genus Schizochytrium; species Schizochytrium sp. CCTCC M209059. The sequence continues at coordinate 295,957 of KN805372.1, forward strand.
GTCTGTGTGTCTGATTGTCTGTGTGTCTGATTGTCTGTGTGTCTGGTTGTCTGTGCGTCTGTGTGTCTGTGCGTGTGTCTGAGCCTCCCTCCTCGCGCGAGCAGTGGCCTCGGCGGGAGACGCGCGCGGCCCGTCACCTCTCGGGCCCCTTTCTCTGGGCGCCGCTCCGCTCGCACGCAGCACGAGCGGAGCTTGCGCGGCAGAACGGCAACGCGCGCAGCGGCGGCAGCAGCAGCAGCGGCAGCAGCAGCAGCAGCAGCAGCAGCAGCGGGAGGGGAAGAGCGCGAGCGAGGAGGGCGGCAGCAGCGGCGGCAGCGGCAGCAGCAGCGGTGGCGGCAGGATGACGTCGCAGGAGGCGCCGCAGCAGGAGGAGGTGGACCGGGAGGAGCTCGCGCGGGACTGCTTTATGGAGGCGGCGGCGGCGTCGGCCATGGCGGGTGTGGCGCTCAAGCACGGAGGGCCCTTCGGCGCCTGCGTGGTGCGCAACGGTGTGATCATCTCATGCGCGCACAACACGGTGCTCAGCGACAGGGACCCGACCTGCCACGCGGAAATGAACGCCATCCGCGACGCCTGCAAGGCGCTCGACACGCACGACCTCAGTGACTGCGAACTCTTCACAACCTGCGAGCCCTGCCCCCAGTGCCTGGGCGCCATCCAGTGGAGCCGCCTCAAGAAAACCTACACCGGCGTCGACCGCTTCACCGCCGCAGAGTTCGGCTTCGACGACAAGGTCTTTTACGACGAAATCAGCGCCCAGTCGGGCCACTGGGCCGTCAAGCTCGGGCAGACCATGCCCAACGTCCAGCCCTCCATGCTCAACGTCTACTTTGGCGTCGAGATGGACCGCGTCAGCAAGCTTCTTGTCGACCTCGACCTCAACAAGACCTACCGCCGTCGTGTCGGCCACAAGGAACTCGGCTTCCACGACTCGGGCGAGCGCTTCGGCAAAGACATCATCGGCATCCGCGCGCGCGAGGGGTCGGACGACGACGTCTCCCCGCCCGCCTCCGAGGACTCGTCAACCGCCTCCGCCGAGGAAAACTCCCCGCGCGATGGAGTCGACAACAAGGAAGCTGCAAAGTATTTTGACATTCTCGAGGATGCTCTCCGTGAAGCCGTGCGTAATGGCGAGAACAAGGAGCGCGAGGTCTTTGCCTCGTGCGTCGTCAAAGACGGCCAGGTCATCTCCGTGGCTGTCAACCAGGTGCTCAAGCGCCGCGACTGCACCGCCACGAGCGAGGTCCTTGCCATCCGCAAGGCTACGCGCAAGCTTAAGACCCACGATCTCCACGGTTGCCAAATGTACTCCACCATGGAGCCCTGCCTCATGTCTCTTGGAGCCGTGCTCTGGAGCCGCATCGACAGCCTCTACTATGGTCTCAGCCAACACGCCGCGGCCCGCCATGGATTCGAAGAGGGCCTTCTTCACTACCGCGAGGTCTTCTCGCACCCGGACACCATGAAGGAGGTCATTAACGTGGAACCCGGCATTGCGTCCGAGGCCTGCAGCAACGTCTTCAAGCGCTGGCAAAAGGTCAACGGCATCATTTACTAAATAAAGGCGTCGAGGTCAACCGGGGTGCAAGGCTGCTTGGTTAGGGGGCCGGCTCTTTGGTCCTCTTGTGCTTTGCTTCCAGGCCTCGGCAGTACGCGCTTCTCCGCGATGAGAAGTGCGCACATGTTTCTATAGCAAACTTCTGCGCGTGCAGATTTTTTCTTTGCGTCAGTGTGTCGGGGTGGCTTCATATGCGAGCCGTGTTGACAACACACGGATCGTGGAAAAAGTCTCGCGTTTGACGGCGACATCAGCTTTCAACATTTGGCTTGATCTACCTTTTCAGAACTGAAAAGGAATTAAGCCGAGCGACATGATTGATGACACGCTAAGGTGTATGTGTGCGTGTCTTGTTAGGTCAAGAAATCGGGCAAGGGCGGCGCGAGCAAGGATAACAACCCGGGTTATGGAGGGAAAGCCACGTAAATCTGCGTGGGTTTTCGATTCCGTCATCAACAATTTGGGAAGGAAAAAAAAAAAAAGGGAAGAAGAGAAATTGCAACAAGTATCGGAGGACCAAGATATGGAGGATACTGTTGAGCACAAGATCAACATCGGTAACATACCGTAACGCACCTCCTTCTTGTTCATCTTCCTCCTGCGCTTTCTTTTTTTTTCTCCCCTAGGATGACAAGCCGACAAGGGCGGCCTAAAATTGCTTGCGTAACAACCCGCGATAGAATCCATTTCTTCTTTTGTGTTTTCATTGTAGCCAACAAATAGCTTGTGCATGTGCTCCACGAACAGTCCGAAGTCCATATCTATTTTGGCGGGCTTAGCGAAATGGCTCTCGATCCGCTCGAAGCGTGTCCACGAGCATAAAAGTCGTAAAGACAAAGCGCTAAGTTTTAGAGTGTCATGTTTGACAGAACGAGGGCGGTCTCGAAGAGTTCAAGACGCTCCAAGCGAATTCGGTATGAAACTTGAGCCTATAAATACAAACAAAAGAAATAAATGATAAACTGGTGATGACGAGAACTTGCTGCTACTACTACTGCTATTACCACTACTGCTGCTGCTGCTGCTGCTGATGATGATGATGATAGTACGTCGCAAGCAACACCATGATAGCCTTGAATGCCAAAGAAAACCACGACACGAGAATTTCATGCGTTCAAAAGCACGGAGCCTCGTCCACGCTGCTAAATGTGCAAGCCTCGATCATGCACCTTTATACGAGCATTGCGAACTCAGGAGCCGCGGTACGTCATTTGTCCAAAGGGGCTGATGAGCAGCGGAACGTGATAGTGGGACGCCGGATCAGCGATCTCAAAAACGATCTTTACATAGGGGTAAAAACACTTGCGTCCCTGCTGCGCAAAGTACGTCGCTGTGTCAAAGTGCAACTCGTACACGCTGTCCTTCTCCGGAGCCTGCTCCGCGTTGAGCAGCGGCGCGTTAAGACGACCGTCTGCGTTCGTCGTCTGCGTCGCGATGGTCTCCCAGCGGAAGCTCCCATCCTCGTGCTCCCCAACCTTGCGAGACAGACGCAGTCCGAGCCCTGCCGCGGGCTGGCCCGTCGAAGTGTCCAAGACGTGCGTCGTCACCGGGTTCGGGTTCGCGTGCGCCATGATGATTGCCAACGTTGACGCTGCCCGTGCTGTGCTGCCTGCGTCTCTCGAGTTTTGCTTTGCGTCGGTGAGTGAGTGGGATGGGGCCGCCAGGAGAAGTCTTCCACCCCGCGCAACCCATTTTCACCCTCACTCATCTGTCCGTTGAGGACTGCATTCATAGTCACTTTTTCTTGTGCTTTTACTGTCATTGCTTCAATGGGCACAGTTTTTTGGCCAGAAAGCTGGGCTCATCGTCTCTCTTCTCTCCTCTGGCTTGGCTGGGCTCGTTTTTGTTTGTTTTGCCGGTGGATTGGGATCATCATCGTTTTCTTCCCTATTCGTGGTCTGAGAGTGGCTGACTCTCGCAAGCCCTCACCGAGGACAGCGAAGCACGAGTACGGCAGAAAAAAGTCGAAAGCTTGACCGCGTTCTCCCAGAGGACCCGTCTCTACTCTCAAGGAAGCGACGCGTATTCGCCGGATAACGCCGCGAATATATTTGCCATACGTGCCTGGGACGTCGTCCCGCTAGCTCGTACGCAAATGACAGAGTCCGCTGGGTGCAAAATGTATGTGATCCCGCTTGCGCGTCTCCTGCTGCTCGTAGCTCTTATTGTTTCGGCCACAGGCGACGCAGCCATCAGTTGGAGTGCTTTCACAGTCCCTGCATGCGCTTCCACCTCCTCCGTGCACACGATCGACTTTTGTGCAGCGCATGTGTCGCAAATGGGGCATGAACGTCTCGTAGCGGATGGTGCAACGCTAGACGCACAAACAGCTTCGCTGTCTTTGCTTGATACTCAGGCACGCGGTCGCTTCGAAGCCTTTTCGAAAGTGCTCGAAACGTACGCATGTCCATCAACAGCCTCGGCAAAAAAGTTCACGAACTGCACAGAAGCTTGCGCAGCGGCATACAAGGCATGGTTGTGCACCTTACATTTTGTTCCATGCTCCGACAACCTCATTGCAGATTCGTGTGACGCGAGAGGCTGCAATTTCTTGTTACAAACCTCCAAGGTCTGTCCCGAGACGTGCCATGCCGTTTTGCGAGCGTGCCCTTATATCATAGACTTTGCGTGTCCGACCCCGTCAGAATCGTCCAACGCAGTCTACTCATATTCAGCCTGCCCGTAATGTTGACGTGAGACACCCCTGCACTTTATCTTCCCCTCTCTTTCTCTCTCTCTCTCGCCCGATATGAAGATCAGCGGACCCGAACGACGACCTTTGCTTGCCGCTTAGCCTCGAGCTGAGAAAGTTCGGCTTGCATATCTAACATAGAGATAGCCGCTTGAAGCAACTGGTAAATACGATGATGCCCATGCAAAGCGCATGCCATGTGCAATGCGGTCTGGCCAGTATTGTTCTCAAGTTCTGGGTCAGCCCCTTTGCGCACAAGCCATTCGACGAGTGCGGCCTGTTCTGTCTGCACAGCAAGATGCAAAGCAGAGTTTCCGTCCTTGTCTTGGGCATCGAGATCTAGTTTCTGGGCTGTTTGCTCAGCGGCCATGTACAGAAGGTCAGCTTTGTGAACTTGGCGATCTTCGGCCTCAAATTCTGCTGCAGCAAGCGCCTGCAACGCCGTACGACCCAAATGGTCACGCTCGGAAAGTTTCAAGCTCTGAAGCGTTCGAATCAGTGCCTTGTCGCTCTTGCGAATGCCATCGAGGTCCAAAAGAGCGTACTGGGCGATCGGAAGATGGTCCGCGTCTGGGGCTGGCCGGTCGCCACGTCGTTCCCATGCACCTCGTTTCGAACACCTCGCGTCATTACACTGGCCATAGTGCACATGTGCTTTGCGACGACAAGCATGCCCGTAGCCATACGAGTTCAAGGGAACACGAAGTCGATATCGGGCTCCTTCTCGTTGACACGCAAGCTCGATCTTCGCCTTGCTCGACGTGTTGTCCGGCGGACCAACTATTGCTGTACGCTCGTCGCGCATAGCCGGCACCGCATATTCGCCAGGCCCGGGAACATCTGCCGACTCGCGGACTGCTGGATCTTCAGGTATGCGTGCCTCACCAAGGCGTAGCGTGCAGCGCGCACTTTGATGACGCAAGAGCGCATCTTCGTGGCCGCTCCCGTACGCAGACGCGCCGCTGTGGAGGATGTTTTCACTTTCCTGCCAACGAGGCGCGCCAGAAAAAGTACCACCTTGCACCATTTTTTGACTGTGTGATGGGGATCCATACTCACCCGGGCCTGGGCCTTCTGTTTGGAGACTTGCGGCCTCTTGTGCTATCGTCTTTCGTCGCGCTTGACTCATTGCCCCGCCTCGAACACGAAGCGAAGTTTCTCGTTTCTGACAAAAATGAGGCGCTGCGGCGTTCGCTGGGGCTACGTGCGGCGGTAATCGTGGGGCTTGCGAAAAAGAACATCCTTTCGTGTTTGCACCTAGATGGGTCGGCTTGTTAGAAGCTGCTCGAGATTTATGAGGAGACTTATCCCTTGCTGCTTCAGTTTTGCTCGCAACAATTGAGGAGGAGGAGGAGGAGGGGCCCACAGACGCCTGCCAGCGTTTCCAGTACGCAAGGTCGTACTCAGGCATCGTGCGCTTACGAAGAACTCTGCCATGCGCGCGCGCCGATGCAGCCTTCTCTTGTGTCGTATCTGGCCGTCGTTTCCTCGCTCAGCATTGGCTTCGCGTCGCCTCGCGCTCAAAGTTCTCGTACACACCAACAGCTGTCTAGCTTGTACATTGGTTGCACGTTCTCAGATTTCCGTTGGGCGACGTTATTTTTCGAGACATTTTGATTAACTTTTTTCTTTCCTCCTTTGTTGTCAGCTAGGCCTTGGCCTGTCGCCAGCCATTCTCAAGGGACGGCTACGTTGTTTGCTGTCCAAACAACGCGTCGGAAACGAGGACGTGTACACGATAATGCCAAGAGGACCCCATCCAACTGTATGGTGACATACTGAAGGAAAGAGACTGTCTGTGTTTGAGAAGCAAAAAAAGCTTTGCCTCCCTCACTTCACCTCATATCGCATCACATCTTCGTCTTACTACTTGAACTGACTCTGAGACAGAGCTCTTTCTGCTTCTTGGTGAGAGGAAGCAAAAGCCCGTGCCACGAAAAATTGCTTGGCTGGTAGCTAAAATCAACTTCTGTGCTTGCGTTGCGTGTGTGCCGTGTTTTCTTTCTTGTTCCTCCGTATAGCCAGCTGGAACAGTCAGGGCTCAACGTTAACAAGGAAAAGCGAGTAAAAACAAAGGGAGATCAGACGCCTCGAAAAAGCCAAAGGAAGGGAGATTGACATCCAAGGAACGAAAGCGCGACCGTTGAGTCTGCGCGACGCACGTCGTGGCGGCACCTCGTGTGACATCCGACGCTCGCCGCCGAAAGAATTCGTCAATTGTTCTCGCTGACCCTGTGCAGAGCCAGGCGAACTCGCATGCAGCAGACGTTGCGTCCTGCAGAGCAGAGCGAGGCGACTGCAGAATGAGGCAAAGCTCAGGGAACCTGCCCGAACACGATGAACCCAAGGGCTTTGCTGCGACCCGCATGGGTCGACGTATATCGCGCGTGCTTGGTCTTATGAAGCAAGGCGTCTTTGGGCTTTTGTACCTTATTGCAAAGGATCAGCACAGCAGCAACAGCGTCGTTGTAGCAACAACCGCTGTGAACACGCTGCAGCTGCTCTTCATGTCCTTTTCAGAACGTGCTCGCTTTCCGTGGCATTGGTGGCTGAGCAAGTACCTACGCCCTTTTCTCAAGTTTTTCTCCCTTGCCTTCGTTCAGGACCTGAGCAAACCTGTGCAAATGGTGTCGTTCTTTATTTTCTTTATGATGCTCTTTTCTACTAGCGCCATGGCGGCGCTAGTACAGTCCGAGTTTGCCTCTGGCGGGGTCAAGAATCTTTGGGTACTCCCAGTGCTCCGCTTCATGTTGAGGCTCCTTACTACGGTCTTTTACGTGCCGGTCATTACCGTGCTCCTTGAGTCGCTGAGCTGCGACAACCCCTTTGACAATATTCTCGTGTGCGGAACGGTAGCACACAATGCATTTTCAGCCGTCATTCTCGGCTTGCTCTTGTGGTTTATTACCTTTTCTGGTTTTATCGTTCTCGTGTTTGGCCAACGCGACCCGACTGTAGGAGACGCAGAGGCTGGGCCTCATAAGCGCCTCGAGTTCGTCAATTCGCTCATTCGAGCTTTGCTCGAGTTTTGCTTTCAAGGCCTGGCGGCCACGCAGAATAGTCTCACCAACCCATATGTACCAGTGCTCATTCTCATCGTCAACATCACTGGCTTCTGGCTCACATGCTCGTATGTTTACTTCCTCCCGTATTACTCGGCCTTTACCAACAGAATCATGGCCAGCTTTTACTCTGCATTTTGGTGGAGCGGAATCTGCCTCATTGCTGCATACTCCGTCAATGACACCCACGATACATCTTCTGCTCTTCTTTTCATCCTTGGCGCACCGCCATTTATGTACACGTGGTCGCTCATGGTCGACCTGCGGATGGAGTGGTACAAACGCACGCAAGATCATCCAAGGGACTCTCCGTACATGGAAGAAGTAAGACTTCGACTCAAGTACCCCTTTGTCCGTATGCACAATCGATGCGAGGGCCTTGGCTCCGACATGCAATTTGAGAGCGACAACAGCTCAGCATCCACATGCACAGAGTCCCTGCTCGGCTACGACGATAACGATGCTGTCATGGAAGAGTATTTACGCGTCGCAACGCGCTTTCATCGCGACGGTTTCTTCTGTCTCCACGTCTCGCTCCTCATGGACCGAATTTGGCGGCACCAGGTCCGGTCACGCAAGTTCCTCAAGCTTGCAGAGAGCTTGCCGCTGTCCTTTGATCACCTCTTTGTGGTGTATCAAAAGACGCTACAAAACAAAGAGCGAGAGACCGGGGCCAAGGGCGCGATCTCTTACCTTGCCTTCGACCATCACGTGAAGCAGGCCAAAATTGCGATGGCCGAAAGCGTGGACCTTATTGTCAAGTTCTGGCTGACGCTCATGGACGGTAACTACACCGTCAAAGACTTGCACTCACTCAGCGTGAACGTACACAGAACCTTGGCGCGATGTAAGCTGCATATGCGAAGTCTTCTTTCTCTCAATCCAAATTCTCCGACGGCTCTCACGCTCTACGCCGTTTACCACGAGTATGTCTTGAATGATGAGACCATGACCAAGAATATTCTCGGCACAGACGACTGCATCTGCGGCGAAGCGCTCATTAATCGCCTGCTCAAGATCGAGGACGTGAAAGAGTTAGAGTTTTTGGTGTGCGGCGAAGGGGCCAATATAGGGAGGATCAGGTGGGCTTCATTTGGGCTGCTTTCGATGGTCGAATATACGCAGGCAGAACTCTTCAATTCACCACTATCCATCCTCTTTGTGCCAAGCATGGCAGATGCCATGGAGATTTACCTCGCAGAGACCGTGCGTAACATTTCGACGTTTGCGGTCATTCGCGTCTTCACGTTTTGCCATTCAAAGTCGGGGAACTGCACCTTCGTGGAGCTCGCGCTCACGCCAACGATTAGCAATGCAGGCGAGCTTGAGTTCTCGTGTCGATTCTCCGAGGTGGCAGAAGAGGAGCTTCTCTTGCGAGACGAACTTGGCAAGGGCTATCTTCTCATTAATCTCAAAGGCAACATTATATCTGGCAGCGCAGATGTTTGGCCCATCGTAGGGCTTAGCGCAGAGCAAGTGCAGAACTCGAAGGAGCACATCTCAAATATCGTGCCTTGGCTTCGCAATGAGAAAAGCATTCGCGCCACGCAGGCGGCACCAAAGGTCGGCCACGCTGTGGAGCTGGGTGACTCGACCTATCATGTCGACATTGTGGGCCACCAGCTTGCCCTCCCTAACAACTCGACCTGCTTCGAGGCTGCAGAGATCTTCCAGGTCAAACTTACGGAGATGAAAGGATATGCACCTCTTGCGACGGCGGACGGGACCGTACCTTCAGGTAAGCTACGACACATGTCCTCGTTGCGTTCGGATACATTCAACTCGTTAATTTCCGATACCTTTGGCGACGATCCCTTTGATATGGCTTCTTCCCAAGCCTCGAGCGACCTCGGCTCGGAAGATGATTTCGATTTTGACGAGGAGGATCTCATGAAGCACATCCGCAAGGCTATTGAGCAACGCATCAACACTTCCTCTTCCATGGTGCGAAGGTTTGTCTTTCAAAGTCGTTGGCTCACTCTCGCCGTTATTGTATTCTTCGTTGCTGTCAGCATATTCTTTGACGAACATGTCAACGGTTACAGAGACTCTTTGACGTACTTTCGAACCGTGTACGAACGGGACTCTCTTCTTGTCAATCTTGCCTCGTACACCCAGGATCAGATTGCTACAATTGAGCTCTTGGAAGAAAGCAGTAGAAACAACAACAACAGTGGAAGCAGTACCGTCAGCGACATAGACGCTTTGCAAGAAATGCTACAGAAAAACGCAAACGCCATCAATTCAACCGCCTTTGAGCTGCGAAGCGCCCACCGCTTGCTAATAAGAGTGTCTGAAGCCGACACCTCCATGCGAGCCTTCGATCTTGACTATGAGGCCGATGTGTCACAAAACACATCACTCGTCTTCCATGTCGGCGAGGAGGGCGCTGCGCGCGCGTCCAGCATCTGGATCGGAATTTTGGAGCTCACAAACCACGCACTCGCTTTTTCACAATACGAGTCGCCCCAGTGCGAAGATTCATGTAATTTTACACTAGACAACGCGATCCGATCAATACTGCCTCAATCGAAAATGGAAGCGAGACTCTGGTTCCAGCACCAAACAGCCAAACTCGAGGAGGTGTCTCTTTTCAACTGGCAGGTCTTCATTGCATCGAGTGTAGCCATTGTGTTCTTGTTGATCGAGGTTTACCTACCCGTTTTGTTGGCAACCAACAAATCTCGCAAGTACACGGTCCACGCCTTTGCAAGCATCCCGTCTCTTCTCGTGTTGGAAATGTCAGACACGTACGCTAAGCGCGCGGAGCACCTCGTCCGCCTGAGCGAACAGTCACAAGCTGATGACGCAGATGGTGTCGTGGTGAATAAGCAACAGACTTCGGAACAGGCAGTGGCGCAACACAAGAGCCTCCTCGGGCAGCAAAAAGACAGGCAGACTTTTCGTTTCACGCCTCTCAAGCGCGCGATCAATACAATGGGTTCGAGTCTTCGGTCCATCGAAAAGGTGGCCAATGATCACTTTCTTGTGCGCCTCATAATCAATCTGGTGCTTGTCGCTCGCATAGCGTACCCTAGTCTTCTTGTCTGGACGATGACGCTCTACTTTGTGCTCGTTCCGCGAGAGGCAGGACTCACAACGGTGCAAGCGACGGCGGACCTTGTCAGTCAACGCTGGTTGGCGAGTGCAGAGCTCTCGTTTTGGCTCAAGGAACCGCCTCAGGAAGGGATTGTGAATACAATTGACGACCTGCTTGAGATTGTGTCAAGTGTGACCTATATGCTGCATTTGGGCAATGGATCCGACACGTATGAGCAGCTGTCAGATCAGCAAGAAGAGCAGTGGGACTTACTTTTCGAAGATGCCTGTTTGTCACGTGTTGCAAGCGACCTGCCCTGCAATGAGACCTTGGCTTTTCTGGGCAATTTTGCAGAAGGAGTGCCGGACGATGTTATTGTCGATCTGGGCCTTGAAAATGGCCTTCACTTCGCCAACGAACAATTCATTTCTCTTGTGCGGAAGCTTCGTGCTCTCTACCAGCAGATTACGCAAAATCGAACTCAGGGAGACGTCAACAAGCTACTCCAACAGCAGGCTGTCATGTACAGGCCTTCGACGCTTTTTGAGTCACTTCTCGTGGCACATCGATTTTCTACAGACCTTGCTTTTGAATACGTAGCTAGCGTTGTTGATGCCTTTGAGCAGCAGCGCGTAGGCACTTCAATCGCAGTTTGTGTGATCGTCATTGTCTCGCACCTTTTTGTTTGTCGAGCAGTGTCGGCTGTCGACTCTGACACGCAAAAGAACCTCATTCTGCTCATGATGTTGCCAGAGAAGGTGTTTAAGCAGCGGCCTCAAATTCTGGACCTTCTTCAAGTAGAGCACATTAATGCCCAGTAAACTTTGCGCCTGCTCGTAAAACTCTGCAGCCCACCCACCTGCTTGGCTTACTCTGTCTTCGTTAAATTAGGCCCGCGGCGAGGCGGGGGAGGGAAGGGAAGGGAAATGGCACGTAAAGTTACACTGTCCTAGATATTCAAGTTCGCGTTCCTGGTGTCACAGCGATGCTGCGAAATATCATTCTCACGAAAGTTGATGAATTGATTTGAATTGATTTGAATTGATTTGATCTGGATTGAACTGATTTGATTTGAATAGGATGAGACTTGCTCTCAATCGAATCTTGCGTTCGATGCCGCGATATCGTTTGTCATTGCAGAGCCCGAATGGGACAAATGCATGCGCCCCCTCATCCCCCTTCCGGTGTTTACTTTTTTTTGGGTGGGGCGGTCTTGGGCTCGATGCGCGTTCGCGGGTCATAAACGAGACACTTGCACACGATCTCGAAGAGACGCTCATTTGAGAACGCGCTGGCTGCGAGAGCGCGGCGCAGCGAGAGCGAACCAGGCTTGGGGAAGCTCGCATTCTGCGTCCAACGGGGAGCTCCGGAACTTCTATGGAAGAACTTCGACCATCGCGTCGCGCCTTCGCGGATTGGTTGACCTCGGATTGCAACAATGAGCGCCAACTGCTCCAGCTCGTTCTGGCCAGGAAATAGCGGAAGCCCGACCATGAGCTCGGCAAGAACGCAACCGCAACTCCACATATCCACAGCAACGCCTGTGGGCGCTCCAAGAATGACCTCGGGAGCACGATAAAATCGAGACTGGATGTAGGTGTGAACCTGCTCACTCACCAAACATGCCGAACCGAGGTCAACCAATCGGATTCGGGGAGAAACGAGGATAGTTCCATCCGCGAGAGTCATGGGCCAAGACATACAATCGACGGTGGTTGCTAGCGTTGCTTCCCGAGGACGACGCGGGCCGTCCTCGAGCAGGATGTTCTCTGGTTTGATGTCGCAGTGTATGATATCTGCATCGCGAAGAAAGCGGAGCGCGGCGAGAAGTTGCTCTGCAATAGCAAGAACAGGCTTCTCAGCCAGTCCATGATGCTCATTAGCGCGCAGTACCTCGTACAAATTCTTGGAGTACATTGGAAACACCAAACAAAGGTGGTTTCTGAACCAAAAGTGGTCAAGAAGGGTGACAACTCGCGAAACGCCTTGTGGATCGCAGTCGCGAATCCTTTGTAGCACGCGAAGCTCAACAAGAGCTTGCGCACGGAACCGCTGAACACTGCGAATCATCTTGATTGCAATCGATGCTGCTTGCTGGGTTTTATGGTCGCGACAGCGAAAGACCTGCCCAAAGCTGCCATGCCCCAACTTGCTCTCGATTTCGTACCTGAAAGCAATTTGCTCACCTTTAACGTAAATGTACTCGCCTTCGGCGGAGTCGAATGCACCATGCGCTGTTCTTGCAATTTTTGATGTTTGCGAACCGATATAATAGACTTTGTCGAACGCGCAAATCTCATTGCGCTCATAATCAGCAAGTAGGTCGGGGCACATTTGCAAGGTCTCAGCGCCAGAGAGAATGCGTCTTTCGGCAGGCGAAGTGTCCTGCTTGGCCATCATATCCTCACGCTGTGAAGACCGATATTGCTGGCCGCGATTTTGACGAGCAATTACGGCAGGGGGTCGTGGACGTTGTCGTGCCGTGAGCGATCCACTTGAATTCTGGGTCGCGGGTATGCTCTTTCCGGCAATTCGGGCTGAGGCTACGACCTGTGGTTGTAGGTTCTCATGGGTTCTACGTTCTCGAGAGCTAACTATTTGGCGCGGATTCTGCGCAAGACTTTTACGTCTAAAACGTGCGTCTACGTGACGTTGATTTGAATGGTGTTGTCGACTTTCGAGGTGCTGGGGCCTTTGCCGAACATGGCCCCGCCTGTGCTGTGATTGCAGCTGCTGAGATCGTTGCTGCCGGAAAGGGTGGGAACCTTGGCTCTGATTCTGTTGCTGGAACGCGTGCTGTTGGCGTTGTTGGTTCTGGTAAAATTGCGTGCGATGCTCCATAAAGGGTTTGGTGCTTATACGGAAAGCACGCTTGCGGCAATCATCCTGCTGGTGCCGTGTGTCAGCGTCTTCGAGTGCAGGTTCGTGTGTTCGCGCTGATCCGGCACGATATCGACAAGGTGTACATGATTGCAGACTTTCTCGATGATTGTTGTGGGCCGATGAACCACTTTGCTTGGCGACGGTAGTAGTGCAGGAGCTATCATGCGAAGCTGGCTTAAGGACAAGCCTAGGCACCCGAACGGGCGCAGTGCTGGCCATAGCGAGTGCTTGCTTGGCCAGAGCGCGTGGGGTTTGAGGTTGCGTCTGCACGTTTCGAGTTATTCGAGCGATGCCGCGAGACCCATGTGCTCAGTCAGACGCTTGCCTGTTATGCGCTGGTCTTCATAAATAATAGTGTAGAGAGTGAGGGAGCGTGGTCTCGTTTCGCTAGTCACACAGACGCACTCAAGGCACATTTTGCTTTTCTTTTTTTTTGTCCGTTTATACTATATCTACTTTGAAGGCTTGTCGGAGCGGCTTAGTACGCAAGAGGGTATACTATAGCACTAGTGGGACCCCCCAAAAACTACCAATGTCTGTCGAAAGGGGGGGGGGGGG
>KN805372.1:309768-388236 GCA_000818945.1 Schizochytrium sp. CCTCC M209059
GGGGGGGGGGGGGGGGGGGGGGGGCAAGCGAGCAAGAGGAGAATATTAATCAAAGAGTCACAAGCACAAAGGAAAAAATAGACGTCCAAGAAGTTACTGCTTGGTGGAGCCAAAGACGCGATCGCGCTCCTCCTTGGTCTGGAAGCGACCGTGACCCATCTTCGACGAGGTGTCGATGAAGTTGAGGACGATCTCCTCCTTGGCCGCGCGCGAGGTACGGGTGTGGAGGGACTTGCGCATGGTGACGAGAGCCTTCTTGGGGCCCGGGGCACCACCCTTGATCATAACCCAGTCCTGGGTGACAATACCGTAGCGCACGAAGCCGCCGAGAGGGTTGATGTCCTTGACGGTAAGATCGGTCTCAGTGGAGCAGCTCTTCTCGCCGGCCTTGCCGAGGCGGTAGATCTTCTTGTTGGTCTCCACGCGGTGGTGCACACCATGCTGACCGGCGCGGGGCACGGTCACCTTGACGCGAGCAGGGTGCCAGGCACCAATGCAAGCAACCTTGCGAAGACCCTTGTGGGTCTTACGGGGAAGACGGGTGACACCGAAGCGCGAGACGACACCCTCGAAACCGTGACCCTTGGTGATACCGATAAGGTCGCACATCTCGTCCTTCTGGAAGACACTGTCGAGGGGGATCTGCTGCTCAAAGAGGCCACGGGCGAAGTTGACCTTCTCCTCGACGGAGCCACCGTTGATCTGGATCTCGGCAATGTGGGCCTTCTTCTGGCGGAGGTTCAGCTTCTTGATCTGGGTGTGAGTGATAAGGCGGACGACCGAGCAGTACTTCTTGATGCGCTCGATCTCAGTCTCGATATCGGCACCGTTGCCCTCGGTGTACTTCTTGGCATACTTGGTGAAAGCCTTCTTCTTGGAGTGGTACCAGTTCTTGTAGAAGCGGCGCTTGGCCTCCTCACTCAAGTGCTCAGCCCAGACGGTGGTGAGCGAGCGAAGGCCACGCGGGGTCTCGATGTAGCCGACGATGCCAACACCGACCATGGGGGGCGCCTCGAGGATGGTGACAGCCTCGAGAACCTCCTTCTTGTGCACGTTCGAGCCCGGCTTGTCCACGGTGCGGGTGACGTGGGTCATGCCAGCCTTGTAGGCCATGAAGGCGGTGAGGTGGGTGTCCTTGGACGCGTCGTCCTTGGGGAACGCCCGGATCTTACCGCGGTGGTGCTTGGACCGCTTGCGCGGGAGGAAGCCAAGGCTGCCATGGCGGGGGGCCTCAAACTTGCGGTGCGACATCTTACCTTCGCTGCTGCTGCTAGTCTACGTCGTTCACCAATCAACGCAAGCCACACGTTGCACGGGACGCACGAAAGAGTATCGCGTTCACCACGTCGTCGTCGTCAATGTCGTTCGTCATCGTCGTCAATATCGTCAGTCAATGCCGTCGTCCAGCCCGAGCTCTGCCAGCCTCCCGTCCGCGACTCGTCCCTGCCCCGGGCCCCCGCGCGCAGCGCAGCGCCGCCACCTACCTCGCCGAGTCCTGCTGCTTCTTGGTGTCTGCCGCCGCGAAGAGCGCCCGGCAGGGCCACAGACACGGACTCTGCGTCTGCCCCCCGCGTCTGCCCCCCCGCCCGCGCCACCCGCGGTCCCGGAGAAGGGTGTGAGGGGGGTGGGGTTCGGAGGAGTCCGGCGCGGAGGAGCGCCGGAAGAAGGAGCGGAGGGGAAGGGGTATGCGTTGCGCAGAGGAGCGACTGGAGTAACTAGAGTGACTGGAATGCGTGAAAGGGCTGGAAATGGATGGGGTCGGGGCGGCAGCTTGTTGGGCAACAGGACCAGGCTCGGGGAGTGGGATGGATGAAGGTGCCTCCTTCAGCAGCAGTTGCAGCTTTTGGAGCTGTGAGCGAGTGCTGTTCGTGACTACGATGGCTGGAAACTGGTCTTCTTGGTAAGAGCCATCATGATTGAATGAATGCCGCAGTCCTCCTACCTGCCGCGAAGCGGAGACCGAGTGAGAATCTCGGTACGGACCGAGGTCCGTACGTATCATAGTATAGCCAGCGGCGATGAAGCGTGTGCCGTGTGAGGCCGGCGGGCGAGCGGGCATGGAGGACCTCGAGCTGGCTAAGGTGGCGGGCTGGTGCTGCTGATGCTGTTGCTTTCCGATCGACCGACAGTGAGGTGAGGCCTGATGAGAGGAGCGAGCTTTCCGAGAGCGCACTGCAGGAATAATGACTGCCTCTTCTTCTGGCGTACAAGCAAGGCTAGGCAGCAAGGCAGGACAACCTGAAGGCAAGGCAAGGCAAGGCAAGGCAAAACCTTTTCGAGAAGCTCTCGGGGCACAGCGTGGTGCGCGAAGCCGACGTCGGCGCTGGCTAACACCGAGGACAGGTGAGCCGGAGGCGGCGTGAAGCGGGAATTGGCTGAACGGCCTGGCTGGCGAGCTCGTCCTTTGCACCAAGCAAAACCTTATCCGGGGAGGGCAATCGTCGTTAATCTAATCACTCTCCGAGACCGAGGCCAAGAGAGAAGATAGACGCGCTTGTGTCTCGGGTGTAGTAGACTGGCTTGGGGGCTCGGTTGGGTCGACGCGTGATTGGGGTGCGCAAATTCAAGATGCTTTCTGCTGCACGAAGAGTAGCGGCGTCGTCCGCAACGTCAGCATCGCCTTTGGCGCGCCAGAAACTAGCGGGACTCTTGTCGCTCATCGCCTCTGGCGCCACGCTGGTATCGGCCTCGACGCTGGTTGCTTCGACGGCAAGCGCAGAGCCTGTTGGGCCAGACTGCGCCGAGCCTGTGTGCGATGACAAAAAGGAAATGTTCATGGGCATGATGGGCAAGGGCGCGAAAGGTGCAAACGGAGCGAAAAAGGAATGTCCGCTTACGCGAGGCCAAATGGGACGCTCTACTTGGGAGTTCCTTCATACCACGGCCGCATACTACCCGGACAAGCCGTCTGAGGAGCAGCAGCATGCCGCACGAGGCCTCATCGAGGCCATGAGTCTGCTGTATGCTTGCGCGCACTGCCGAGAGCACTTTCGCAATCACGTCGAGGCACACCCTCCAGACGTCTCGAGTCGCGCGAGTTTTGAGCGCTGGCTCTGCGATGCTCACAACGAAGTAAATGAGGTTCTTGGAAAGCCTAAATTTGACTGCTCCAAGATCCAGGAGCGATGGCGGACTGGCTGTCGTGATGCCAAGGCCAAGTGAGACGACGAGTTTGCGTACAAATGTAGTCTCTCATGTAACGAAACGTGAAAGCTACTCAATTTTTTCTCTGGCCCGGCTCATATCCCTGGTCTGGCTCACACGTCAATCAAAGTTGGCCTTTCTTTTACGAGTAGGTCACGTCATTGGCCCTTGAGACAGCATTTGGTCTCAGAAAAAGGCCTTGGACATATGAAAACGGTAGTGCCGCGGCACAGAGCCTCGACTAGCGAGGGGCGTTCTGCGGGCTGCTTGTAGTTCTTGGCAAAAGCATCAAGCCCGAGCCCAACGCTGTAGTTTGTTAGGATAAAAAGCATCTTTATTGCCTGTATACATGTCAAATACTTGTGGGACTTCTACCTATAGCATAGCTGTACTCTCTCTCTCTCTCTCTCTCTCTCTCTGTTTTCAACGTGGTGGCAGTCGGGTTGGTAACAACGCCTGTCGTCTGCTTGGGTTGCATGGCGCGTCGTTTGCGTCACAGGAAGAGGAACTGCACACTTCAATTCGAATTTGAACAGAGAAACAATCGCAAACAAACAAACAAACAATCAAACAAAGATCAATTAGAGAAAGAGATGGCGGCACTCACACAACGCCGCGTCGCGCGGCTCACGGCGGCTGCCGTGGCCGCGGCCTTCGTCGCGAGCTTGGTGCGCAAGGTCCAGAAGTACCCCTTCATCAAGCGTGCACTCGTGCTGCTGGTCCGACTTGCATGGGAGCGGCTAACCAGTGGCCGGGATGCGCGTGCGTCAGGCTTTGTCCTCAACGAGGACGACGTGACCACAACGTGGCTCGACCGCGAACTCAAGCGCAAATTTGGCGCCGACAGGGTCGCCGTACGGAAGCTTGTTCGCCGCGAACGAATGGGCGACGACATGGGCAATGCGAGCTCCATGTTCCGACTCACCATCGACTATGCGCTCAACAATGCGGAGCTGCCCAAAGTCATGATCCTCAAGACGCCTCGCGACGAAGTCGCCAACCGACTGGCCTTCACTCCTACGCGCATGAACGAGATGGAAGCCCGCTTCTACCAGGATGTGGAGCCCAAGCTCGAGACCACCCACTCTGGCGTGCATGTCCCTCGCGGAATCGCCGCGCGCTTCAACGACGATGGTCACTTTTACGTGCTCATGTCTGACGTCTCGTGCGAACGCGTCCACTTCCAGACTGAGAAAGACGCTATATGCGACATTGACACGGCACGTTGCATCGCCGAGGGCCTTGCGAGCTTTCATGGTCCCTTTCTTGGTCTGCCGGCATCCTCCGGTCTTGAAAGCATTATTCGGCTCGACGACCCGGTGTTGAACATGACTACTCAGTTTGCGCATGCGGGCTGGGGCCCTTGCGTCTCAAAGTCAGGGCAATTCATGTCTGATGATCTCATCAAGCGAGGACCGCAGCTCATCATGCTGGCACAGCGTCTCAACGATTACATGACAGGCGGCCGTGATGGAGCGCCTGCCACTCTCGTGCACGGCGACTCGCATCTCGCCAATGCCTACTTTGTCACATCTGACGACGCGAGCACCCGCATTCTCGGTCTCTACGACTTCCAGCTTCTGCGCTGCGGCAACGGGGCCATCGACTTGGCATCCTTTTTTGCTGGGTCTGCCGAGACCGACTTTCTTTGCGAGCACCTCGATGAGATTCTTCGCATGTATCTGGAGCGCATTCATGCATTTCAAGACAGATTGACCCCCTGCGACTCGCAGTCGGTGCTAACGGAGCTAGAAGTTCTGCATCGAGACTTTCGGCTCGCACTGGCACTCGTCTTTTGCTGGAACGTTGCCGCGGGGCTTGCCATTGCCTTTGACACCGAAGCGGCCGAAGGCTACAAGAAATACTTTTTCCGTCTTTGTGCCGCAGTTGACCGTCTAGGTGTCATTGACTCGGCCCTCGCTCACTTTGGCGGACGTGAGCTCGGTCGCATCGGGTATCGCGGCCCCGAGCCGGCTTGGGACGTGCCGCCTTTGCAAAAAGTCCTTCCGAACGCGGATGACCCGGCTCATGATTTGCTGGGCTACAAGGCTTTCCGTGCGCAACTTGCGACACTCAAGCCCGGCTGGTGGAACAAAATGAAGCACGAGCTCAAGTTCCGTCTGCTCAAGCGAATCACCTCGTCTCGCAAGGGGTACCATGGGCAGAAAACCACCGACCTCGAGGATGCTTACCTCGAAGGTCACCATCCTGTGGACTGGGCAAAGGGCAAGCCGGAGGTGGAAACCTCGGCATTCGACTCCTTTTATCTCTCGAGCTTTGCTCCGTACGAGCAGACTGGCGCACCTTCCATGGGCTTGCGCGTGTGCAAGCGCCCCCGTGACGAGGATGGTGAAGCCTGGCTCATCATCAAGGTCCCTGGTGTCGCTATCTTCACGTGGGCAGATCATCCGGCAACGCACGGATGCGTGGTGTTTGACACGGAGGATTCTGTGACGGTGACATCCAAGGACGGCAAGTCGGAGCTGCGCCTGATGTGCGAGACGCCGATGCAGCAGTGGCGCGCCACCTTTTCTGGCAAGCTGCGCAACACCAAGACGAACGCGCTCGTCGATTCCTTTTTTGACGTTACGTGGACCAAAGATATGGATATGTTCTCGTTTGGCACCGACGTCTCCCCCGGGTTAACGGCCCGCGCTCTTGCGCTTGAAACCCTTTCGCGGGAGTGGGGCGACGAGCTCAAGGCCGCGCATCAAGAACATTATGAACTCTACGGGACGGTGAAGGGGAGCTTGAACCTTGGTAGCGAGCGATACGATGTCTACGGTCGCGGCATGCGGGACCGCGCCTTTGGCATTCGCGACTGGGGCTACATGCAGCGCTATCTAGCCAACTACTTTTGGACGGGAAGCATGGAGAATAGTCGCCTCTGCAATGTGACAATGGCAAGCCTACCTGTGCTTTCCAATGGCAAATTTGGCTTTGTTTGCCCGCCTGGGGCTTCGCGCGGCGCTCCAATCACCGCGTTGAGCGGCAATTTCGCCGATATTGGCGCGGACGGGAAGCCCTCCAAAGAGCTTTGGCTTAGTTTCCAGTGTGACGAGACTACCTACACGATGAAAGTCTTTGTGGACGAGGGTGATACGGTCGTACTGAACATGGGGCCGAACCGACAATTCGTCAACTTTCGTTTTGCGAGCTTCGAGATCTCGTGGATCGACCCGTCCACGGGCAACATTATGACGGAGAAGGGATATGGTGGATCTGAATTTAGCTATCGTTTTGCAGACTACGAACCGACGCGTCCCAAGCTTTCCGATCTGGGCCACCTCCCCGTCGGCCAGCATGGCAAATCGTCGTAGACACAGAATATAATAAGTCTCATTTTCTTTTGTAACAAAAACCCCTTCTCCTTCCTTTGAACGAGACACCTCATCATCTTTCGAAATCCCTCCCTCAGAGCCGAATAAGGAAAAGCAAACGTGATGATGGTGCAAAAGAAGCGTAAGTGATTCCACATGAGGAGAGGAGAGGAGAGGAGAGGAGAGGAGAGAAAAGGAGAGGTGAAGAAAGGCGCGCGGCAGGTTTACGCCGCCTTCGCCGATTCAATCATCCATTGGATTTTGAGGCAGGTATACACTTATAATCACCATCACTGAATTTACTATTGGGTGTCATACTACTCGAATCGCGGCTCAGCATACATCTTTGGCGCGGTGAGTTTCCGGCAGCCAGACCGACCGACGGCGGACAATCTCTCGTGTCCCCCCACAGACCCCCCACACGAACAACTCGGGACCTTTAGCAGATTCCACGCCGCGCGGCGCGCCATAAACACCCGACTCTTGCTCTCCTTGGTCGCCATGAGTGCTCGTCGTCTGGACGACCACGATAGCGCGTGCGCGCGTGCGTGTTTGTGTGTGCGCGCGTACTACGTGCAAGAGCTTTTGCACAATGAGTTAACATCAAGCGCATCAAACAGTAAGGAGGCAGGGCGGTAAAAGGGGGAGGGAGGCCAAAGGAAGTCCGCTGGGGAGCCATGTTCCCATACCTTTCCGACGTCCAGACGACACAGCACGGGGCGAAGGAAAGCCTCCCCTTCGTCCACCAGCCGGGCAAGCAAAGCAGGTTTTGGGAAAAGGAAAGAAGAGCCAAGCAAAGCAGAACGAAGACGCCCTTCCTCTTGGCTCTCCTTCGCCTACGGCAGCGTCAAAATCGTGGACAAGGGACGCTGCACCCTGCTGGAGGCTTGGCAGAGCGCTTGCCCGCGCGACGATGCCCTGCGATATTGCCCGAGCGAGAGACAGCCTAAGCAGTGGGGTCGAAGCAGGGCGTTATCCGCAGAGTAATTCATCGCAAACGCAAGAGAATCCTGCTCTCGATGGGGCCAGCCGGGATGAGGTGCTTCGAACGCAAACCTTTCCAAACGGCACAGTGGTGTCTGTCTTCCGAGATGGCACACGCATACAGACGACCAAGGAGGGGGTCAAGCTTGTGCAGTACCCTACAGGGCGAACTTCGCAAACGAATCTAGACGGTACGTTCTTCTCTACGGCTCGGCCAATAAGAGCCAAAACAAAGACAGAAAAGGATCTTGAAATCATGAGCTGACCGCCGTTCGTCCACACAGGCACACGTATTGAGCGTCTCGAGGATGGAACAAAGTTGCAGGTTAATCCGGACGGGTCCACGATTAGTCTTGCGCCAGATGTAAGTTGCTGCGCTTGCTTGGAAATACCCTTTCTCTGCGCTTTTGCTGTTTTCTTTCGTTCTCGTACTAACCTGATCAATAACACTGGGCCTGCTGCTATCTGTCTGCCTACCGTACCAAACGTCAATGCATGCGCGCAGGGGAAACGGACGCAAATTAGCAAATCGGGCATTCGAATTGTCGTCCACACCGACGGAAGCGTCGTGCAAACCAACCTAGATGGCACAGAGATTCGTCTCAACGCAGATGTAAGTTGCAGCATTCCAAGACCGGGAATGTGGTGCTTTCTGTAATGGGGTCACGAAAGCTTACAGGAGAGGAAACGTATGTGAAATTCGCACCACACAGGGGAGTAAAGTCCAGTCAAATCCAGACAAGTCGATGGTCCGCATGCAAAGTCAGCGCGGCAGCATCCGCATCTCAGAGACACCTGGCCCAGCAAGTGCCGGATCCGGTGCCCAGGATGCTCAGGTAGGAGGCGAGACCGTGCAACATTTACGCATCTTCAAATCTGGTGTGCGCGTGCAAATTAACGAGACGGGTCCATGGCAACTTTTAATTGTGGAGCCAAATGGGACCATTATGCAAAAGGGTCGCGACGGTATTTTGCTCTTGCAAGACTCTGAACGTTGCGCAATTTACCAAAATGGAGTGCGCTCTACTCGCTGGCTCAAAGATGGCACAGAAACAATCGGAGTCCTCGATGCTGAAGGAGAGGCTGCTATGCGGCAAAGGCTTAAACGCTTTGAGCTTCTCGTCGAGGACAAGGCCCAAGACTATCAGCAAAAGCTCTTGTTGGCAGAGCGCGCCCTTGTCACGTCTACCCAAGAGTACGAACGGCAGTGCCACGCCCTCAAGGAGCGTCTAAATGCAGAAATGCAGCGCTCAGAGCGCATGAACATGAAGCTCGAGCAATGGAGGGAGAAGAAGCAGACGTTGGCAACGAGAAAGCCAAATCAAGATCCGTCGACCAACGCAGCCTCCACACAGTCCATGACGACGCGTACATCGGCAAGTATCGCAACGGAAACCTCATCATCAAGTGCATCAAGTGCAGGGAAATCGCCTTCATCATCGTCCCTGTCGGCCAGCTTCTCGTCCGCGTCCGGTACGGATGCAAGTCCACCCGCATTGCCTCCCTTACCAAAGTTGCCGCGCTCTTCAAGTGCATCAAGTCTCGGGCAAAAATGCAATTCGGGTGCATCCACAGGCGTTCATTCAGTAGGTCAAGGATCGCAGAAGAAGACGCAAGACTCGCAAAACAACATCAAAAAGCCCACCATGGTCACAGTCGGCACACAATGGAAGCTCATGGATGCGCAGAGCCAATTTTTGGGCCCAGGACAGACCAAGGAGATGCGAGAGGAAGCCGAAAGCGTGTACAAGGATCCTGAACTTGCTAGAACGGTCGTCGAGGAGCTACAGCAACGCATTGTGGCGCTTGAAGCCGAAAAGCAGGAGGTGGAGGATCGCTTGATTGACCTGCGGTTTTCACTTAACGAGTCGAAAGCCCAAAAATCCTCGCGACTCGCGCGCATGATGCCTTTTCTCTTTGGTCGCAAAGCTGGCAAGGGAAAGAAAACAAATGGGGCGCTGTCGCGACACGAGAGCCTGCTCAAGGCGGTAGAGAACCTGAAACACCGCGAGGAGCGCGCGTCACAGGCGCTTACCAAGCTCAAGCGCGAGTCGCAAGGTCTTGTCGATGAGAAGGTTACACTTCGAAAGCAAGTCGATAACCTTTCACAAGAGCGCGATGAGGCCGTGAATCGGTGCGCAGAGTTGCAAGCGCGCATTGACGAGTACCTGCAAACGGAAGATGACGCGAGCACGCGGCGGAGCATGGAGATTTTACCCTGCATCGAAGAAGAAGTTCATATGCCGATTAGTTTGACAGAAGTAAGTCCGATGATTTAAAACATTTGTCAGAGTTACCAAAGCGAGGTAATCATCCTTTTGCCTGAGGGAATTGACTTTGGGGAGCATTTTCATGTGAGTTCAATTTCAGTGACGCCCGTGACAGTCGCGGATGAAGAATGTGGTGGCACATCTTCGTCTTCGGAGCCGGCCAAACGAACGTGGTCGCTGCCGCGGGTCGTCGAGTAGAGTGCAAAGAGAATATATGCTGCGGCAATTGCGCCCAAAAGCACGGCCACCTGCACCAAACCTTGAGAACTCAGCTGCGCAAAGAGGAACCAATTGGCCTGTATTGCGACACAAGGGATGAAAGGAACCAGGGGCACTCGGAATGTATCCACTTTGTCGTCGATATCGAGGCCACAGATGACGAGGGCCAAAACAACAAAGATGACGAGCGTCGTGAAGCCGAATGCGTAAGTCAAAGTGTCACCCCACGCCTTGACGGTGGCGAAGCCTGTGAGAGCTGTTCCGATGACAAAGAGGATAATGAGTATCATTGGCTGGCGACGATGTTGCACTCGGACAAGAAGGAGACAGATGTTCGTCAGGATAAAACTCAAAAGAATGCCGCCGCTAATGAGGTCATTCAAGTTGTGAAATGGAATAAAAGTCGAGGTGAGCGTCATGAAGATGCCCGAAAGAATGACACCATACACAAAGTTGCCATTCGAGGCCTTGTGTGCAAAGATTCGGGGTAGCATGCCGTCGATCGCAACGGTAGCCTGAAGACGCGACTGCGGCAAAAAGCTCACGAGCACCACTGCCGGAAGCACAACGATAATCTGGCCAATCATGATAATGTGCACGGCCCAATCAGCGCCAACATAGGCGAAAGCAGATCCAAACCCTTCATCTGCATTGATCGAGGCGGTGGGGACCATGCCCACAAGCACAAAGCTGGCGAGAATGTAAAGCACAGTGATGATAAAAATGGTCGCGATGATTGCCACAGGCACGTCTCGATGCGGGTCTGTGGCCTCCATCACCAGACAAGCGACCTCGTCGAAGCCAATGTACCCAAAAAAGGCAATGGTGGACCCAAGAAATATTCCATGTGAGCCGCCGACCATGCCCGCATCAGGGGCCGGATTGGGAATGAACGGGCTGATGTTGGCAGGGTCGAAGTAAAGGGCGCCGACGATGATGACAAAGAGAACGAGCAGAATTTTGAAGACAACCAGAACGTTGAGAGCCTTGCGCCCCATTTCGACGCCACCGAGCAGCACCGAAACCATGAGGGTGCAAAGGAGCGTGGCGCCTGGATTGACGCCAGAGCCGCCGAGTGAGTTGATCCAGCACGTCTCAATGCCTTGCTCATCGTTGCGGCACCCGAGCACTTCGAGATCGCTGGCGTAATAGGCGACTTTGTCACCCCAGGAGCGAGCCACGGCGGAACCTGCGAGGCCATATTCGAGCGTGAGAAAGAATGCGCCGTAGACTCCAAAGATTTCGCCGGCTGCATGGCTTGCAAAGCTATACGTGGACCCTGCTGATGGAATTCTGCAGGCGAGCTCGGCATAGGCGAGGGCCGTGACCAGACAGGTCAAGCCGGCGCCGAGCCACGAGAGGCACGTTGCAGGTCCTGCGTACGCGTGTGCGATGGTGCCGGCCAGCACGAAAATGCCTGACCCGATTGTCCCGCCCACGCCTACGGCGAGGAGTGAAACGAAGTCGTACACGCGCAGGGTGCTCGGCGCCTGGTCCTCGGCCTGCTGCTTGATCAGCCAGAGCGGCTTTCGCCGCAGCAGGCGCGTCGCCATATTCCGCGTGCCTGCTGCCGCTGACGTGTCCACCGCACGTTTCGTGGCCGACTCCGTCGCCGACGATGGCCGACTATCTTCGCTCCGCCTGGCCCCGCCCAGCCGCGGCCGCGCGAGGAGAGGAGCAGGCGTCCACCGCGTCGCGTGGCGTGTTCTCGCTTTGGCTCCACGTTTCCTTTGTTTTCAAGTCAAGTTCAAGTTTGATACGAGAAAAAAACGTTCTACGTAGTATAGTAGTATACTACGTACCAGGCCTGGGCCTAGGGCTACATGCAACTCAGATGCGACCGACCGTCACAGCGTGCTGAGCAAACAGGCAAAGCGCTGGGCATGGCAACAACCTTGATCAGCATATGTTACACTGGCGTCGCACGTTGGTAAGTTTTTCCTTCCTTGTCCATTCCCTATATACCGAGAGGAAGCTTTTCCCCAAGATTTTGTTTGCGCCGGCAAACTTCGACAGCTCGACGATTCTTTCTTTCCTCGCCCTGCTCCTCAAACTTCCCTGTACCCGCCGACCCTTCAAGTTCTTTCCAACGCGCGTTTTCCAGTTTCCTTCACTCGCTCCTCGCCATCGCACTCGCGAGTCATTTCTCTTCTTCTCTTCTTCTCTTCTTCCCAGCTGCCTCGAAGCTGAGCGAGCTTCTCGTTCTTGATCTTCGCGTTCTCGCCGCCGGGCGTGCTTGGCGTCCACGCCCTTTCGCTCTTCTTGTTCGCCCGGCCTGCGTATTTTTTTATTATACGTACGTATACGTATAGTACTAGCAAGGGAGTGTTTTTTTTTCGCAAGGTAACTTGCGAGGCCTCGAGGGAGCTCGCCGCCAGAACGTTGCGGCGCGAGGGCCCGACCGACGCTGCGTCCCTGCCCGCGGGCGGGCGCGCAGGCAGGCGGGCGGGCAGCAGGCAGGCCCGCGCGCGCTCCTCCTCGCCCTCTCCGGCGGCCGGCTCCGCCCAGGCCCCGGGCCTCTCCGCGAGTACATCGAGTTCTGGACGCACATCACCGTAGACCGCATCACAGAGCTCGTGGCGGAAATTGTGGAGAAGCTCGTGGACCTCGACAGGCCTGAGCGCAAGTCGCGCGTGCCCCAGGGGCGCAAAGACGCGGCCCTCAAGGCGCTCGTGCATACGCTTAATTATGTACACCTTTTCCTACGCGTAAATTACCCTTCGGCACGCTTCGAACGCGCCAAGAAGCTGTGGGCTGACAAAGACAAACACGTCGGCATGATGAACTCTTCGCCCGCGATGACTCGCGCAAAGGAAGTCATGCGAAACATGCTTCTCCACCAAGCTGATCCAACAAATCACCTTGTGCGGTACGCACTTATTGATATTCTTACTCCCGGCCGCGAGATCGTCAGCAGCAGCATGAGCAGCTTTAGCAGCATAGGCAGCAGCGAGGCATTTTCCAGCCCTTTCATGTTCGCCTATATTCGTTACTTTTTGCACCAACCCGATATCAGCCACACGGGTGCCATGGTCTATGAGGCCATAGAAGTCTCTGCCATTGGCGTAATCAATGCAGCGCGCAAGACGCCGCTTCTCTTCGAATTGACCATGCTAAACATTCTCTTTGTGCTAAAGGAGCTCCTCGTCCTCTGGCCTGTCGAGACTGCGCTTGTCCCACGGCTCGAGAATCTTTCCGCGCACATTCGCGAGACCGTCCTACTCTGGCCGAAGCCTTTTTGTACATTTGCTCAAGATGTGCTCTCACAGATTGCTGCCGAACTTGCAAATCCTGGCATTCATCTACGTCAGAGGCTGCTCGAAGAGAACCCGTTTCTGCTTCCGCAAGGCGCGGCAGATCCTAGCTTACGACGAGATTTACAGACGCCACAAAAAGCTGCCGAGGTGATCGCAGTGGTCGATGATCTCTCTTCGAATGGCAATCTCTTGCTCCGCGCATGCCGCTGCATGACGCGCACAGCAGAGCGGCCACGCATCGATGCCGTGGAGCTCACACGGCGCGATATGCTGGTCAATTTGCTGAGCTACACCTTTATGTACCCTCCAGGGTTCGACGCCGGCAAGCTCGTTTCTTTTGTGGATCGCCTGTCTGACGACGAGGTCGACGAAGCGCTCGTCACGCTCGCCGCGCCAGATCAAGATGCGAGACGCTTGGAGGACGACGAGACGCTTGAAGATGTGGATGCAAGAATGCAGTCCGTGGCCGAAGCGCGCTGGGAAAGCCTCGCGGGGTCGCCGTTGGCAGACCTTCAGCAACAAACGCATCGCGTGTGGGGCAAGGTGAATGGGGAGTCAAATTTTGCCTGCTGGCTTCAGGTGCCCGAGTGCAACTTCGACCTTCACAGCTTTGATGCGATGATTGAACACCAGGTCGCGCCGCGCTGGGACATGGGAAGACGGCTTTTGTGTCTTGGCACAAATCGATGCGTCCAAGAGGTGCTTCGCTCTTTCCACACACCATCGTCTCAGCTAGTTTCACAAGGTAATTTGAGCGGCGGTCCTCGAAAAATTTTCCTGGCACCCGGCCTCTCGCACAACGACCTGTGCGCTTTTCTGGCCTCGCGCGACGGGTGGTATCGCAAACATGTTTACGCCCCATTTTGCGCTGGCCTGGCGCTGTGTCCTGGCGTCGAGGACACCTATCAAACGTCTCGCCACAGGCGGTCTGTGAGCAGCGACACATCTGACCTCGAGATTGACGGAACTGTCTCGCCGCTGCAACGTACCGTCGCTTTGCTATCGGACTACGTTCAAGGTGCGCGGGAGGAGTGTGCAATCCAAATGTTCGAAGTACAGGGCTTTACGGATAAGTCTGCATCCTCGCAACCCGTCGAGGTTGCTCCCTTTGTGTGTCGCATCGAGATTGGCCTCGGCGCCGCAGCCCAGGCGCACTGCAATGTGGCCTCGGGGCGAGATCGGGACCGCGTGCGCTCGGTTAGTACGAGCTCTGTGTCTTCGTCTGCATCTTCGGTCTCGTCCGGTTTCTTCATCTCGTCGCAGCAACAGCACCAACTCCAGCACCAGACGTCACAGCCGCCACCTTCGCCGTCTTCCTTTCTTTCTCCGTCGCAGCACCAGGAATTCGCTACGCAGGGCCAGGATCCGCAGCAAGACCCGAGCGGATCAGTGTCGGCTTCGACGGGTGGATTCGGACCCGGCTCTTCGACCAGCCCAATCATGTCGTCCGCACATGCAAATGTCGTTGCGCGCGAGCCGTGCGTGTGGGACGAGGCTATACTCGACAAGCGCTTCACGCGTGCAAGCGTGGGGCCAGGCGTGACGCCGACGATTCAGGTATCCATGAAGGGCGTAAAACTCGATGGGACGCCTGTTTCCAAGTCCAAGATGCTACCTCCTTCCGAGTACCTTTCGCTCGTGCTCGCCAATTGTCCTGCGTACGCGAGCTCAACGATGGAGGGCATGACACTGGCTCCGTTGCCGTATTTACGGCATTTGGCGCAGGCAAACCCACTCGATCCGTGGCTGCATGTGAGTTGGATCGAGCAACGCAATAGTGTGCAATACTTGCACGACCTTATTCGTAAGCGCGATAAGAAGTCCAAGGAGCTCGACGCTCTTGCGGATGCGCTTGTGCGCGAGTACGAGAGCTTCCACGCTCATTCTGTAGAGATTATTTCTGAGCGAGAGCCGTTCTATATTTGCGTAGACGGGAATCTTCGCGGCCCCTTTTATCGCGTCAAGGTGTCACCGGCGCGGAACAAACTTCCGGTGCAGACTTTTTTGCCAATAAAGCGATAGAGACCATCCTTTTCTTCTTCTTCTTCTTCTTCTTCTTCTTCTTCTTCTTCAGACATCATCTCAGATTCGGTTTTTTGGTTCATCTTGTCTTTACGCGCGTATAATTATTCAGCGATGGGTCTCACTCAACAGGCCTGCCAGGTACTAGGGTAAAGCGTCCGATTTGCAACATAATGTTAGAATAATCATTTTTCGATCAAAAATGAAGATTTGGTTGCAGGAGTCCTGTAGGGCGTGCGAACGAGCATGGAGAGCTTGCAGTTTGATCAGTTAACGAAATTAGTTGATCGGTGTTGCTTGAAATCAATTAAAGATTTCAGAGTTTTCCTCGTCGCGGGGTCACAGGCGTCCGATTTGCACGCGTAAATCTCGCGCAATGCTTCTGAGTCTGGTTTTACAATATATATATTATAATATATATGGCTCTGTACCGGAATTGGCACTGTCACATCCTTCTTCAGGAGACACATTTTTACTATCTCTACCGCTTGTGGTGACGATTACAGCTGATAGAGGCTTAGGACTAGCGATCTCAGGGTGCCCGAATAATCTCTACGGGCATGCAAAAAAGCTGTGCACGTTTGGCTTGCCAAGGAAAGTTTTTATCCCATTTTTTGATATTGATCAAGTAGCTCACCAAATGTCAGCGTTTTAGCTTGCCGCCTGTGTACCCAGAAAGAGCAGCGTTTGCAAGAAGCGCCACCTTCACGAGATCCTCCTCTTCCATCGTAGCCTGAACGCTCTCCGATGTTCCAGCTGGGACTTCATCAGCGTTCTGAGGAGGGTATGGTTCGAGTGATGAGCTCGCCTCTTTTGAAACATGTTCCTCTGAGCTTGCAGAGAGGGAACTTACAAGCTCCAGCAGCTCTTGCTAAGACCGCTGAGTCGGAACAAGTTACCCAGCGAGTTATCCACGAGTTTTGTTTTTGTAATCTTGTCCACTCGCCAAAACTCGAACGAGGAGTCCTCATTTGCTTTTTGGAGCAAGAAAGCGCGAACACCTGCTTCTTCGACAAATTGCTTGTCCTTCTCTTCTTTCTTCGCCTTGCTCACGGCCTCACGGGACTTGTCTTGGGCCTCGATGGCTTTAAGTCGCTGGAGATCGTACATGTCCTTCGGCCGCCAGAATCTGTTGTTGCACGTTTTCTGCAAAGGGCGAAGTCAGCGCTACCAACATCTTCAAAGAAGATATGCATCAGTCTCGTCGAAGAGGTCTCGCTCCGCTTCTCCTGGATGGAACCATCCTGACCTTCTCCTGTGCAACCAGAGCTCGATATGAATTTCCCGAAGGTCCTTTCGATGAGTTTCCTTGCTTCTGCCTCGCTTTGCGGCTCGACAAGGGCTAAGAGATCGCAGATTTTGAGTTGGCGTCGCGTTCTCTTCCCCGGGCCCTTGACAGCTTCCGGCGACGACGCAAAGTTGCTCGTGATCATGCGCTGGCTCATCTTTCGTCGACGGAGCTGCCAACGCGCTGCGCTAGATTAGACCTCTGCTGCTCAAGCTGCGCGACCCCAAGGCCTAGTCACTTGGGTTCAAGCCATCGTCCGCTCATACAAATGTATTGGCTGGCCTATTTTAAGGTCTATTTTTGTGTGGGGGGGGTCCGGAGTCCGGAGTCCGAGTGATTTGCAACATTGTCTTAGTGTGTAGTAGGTAACTCCTAGACGCTGGACGCCGGGCGTCGCCAGACGCTGTACTCTATACGCTAATAGTGGGACCGGAAATTTAAAGGCGCGAAAAGTCGAAATGATTCGCCGAAGTCGAGACGTCGCGGGGTTGCGCGCGGTGAGGTAGGGCTACTTTTGCGCCCTTCGGCAGGCCAAAGAGAGCCAATTGTCTCCACTCCGGCGCACTTGACTGGCGAAGTGGTGGCACGCCGCGGCACGACTGGACTCAACCCGATCCGACCTGACCCGGCACGACAGCCGAGGCACGCCGCGGCGCAGAACGCACGTGCAACCTACGCACAGGGAGGCTGAAGGGTGCCACGTCACTATTAATGAATGGAATGTCGCCAATGTCTGTTGTTTATAAAGTTTGTAGGCCCGAGCCCTAGTTCCCCCCATAGGCGCGCTAAGGCGCGTAAATGTTCAAATCTCATGTGCACGCGTGAGGAGAATGAAATTCGACGAGCAAAGTCTTATTCGCTTGCCAAGGCGACACGCGACGTGCACATCACGATACGACGCGAGCAGTTGCTGCGCGCGCGCCGCGCAAGCGTGGCAGGCTCAAGTGCGAGGAGCAGGAGTCCGAAGCCAAGCGCTAAGTTAGGTACAAACTTGAAAGGAGGCACGCGGTCAGGACCGACGTCGAGACCTACGTCTTGGCAGCAGCTGCTTGCGCAGACGTATACACGCCCAGAGAGAGGCACGAAAGTGCGTACCACGCAAATGAGGAAGACAATGATACCCACGCGATCGATCTTGTTTCCTCTGGTCGTCTCCATTCTTCTTTTGATGGGTTTCGTTTTGCGTGTTGAGCGATGGCTCGACGCTGGCGGTCTCGAGCTTGGCCACGTCGTTTCCTCAGACACCTCATCTGGACTCCGAAGGGCAAAAGTTGCTCTCAAAGATCGTGATCTGGTGATCTGCTCGCTGGTTCGTGACTCAGCCGGTAATATACTTCAAAATCTGAACGTCATGGAGGAGATTGCGAAGCATTTCAAGAGCGTGAAATACATCATTGTCGAGAACGACTCCACCGATGGCACTGATCATCTACTCCAAGAATGGGCTGCCACGCGAGGTGATTACGTCGAGCTCGTCTCCATGAAGATTGACAACTCTCTGGATATTTTCCTTCCGGGCATGCCGAGACATGAAAAGAACTACGATCTCTCAACGCGAAGGTTCGCAAAAATGGCCCTGCTGCGCAACATTTACTTGGAAAAGCTTACAATGATGCCGCAGACCTCTGACCCGAATGCCATCGTCATGAATGTCGACCTCGATCTGCACAGAATTCCCGCCTCCGAGACTGTGGAAAGTCTAAGGTCAATTATTGCAGGCGAACGGAAGATGAGTGCGGAATGGGAAGCGTTTTGCTCCAACGGCATTACCAGCAAGTGCATTCCACGCATTCTGGGTACTGAAGGTTGCACATTCGTTAGGCGAGACAATGGAGAATTTGGCAGAGCGTACGATAGCCTTGCTGCACGTTTCACTGATGAGGAAATGAAGCCCAGCTTCGTCATTCAAGCCGGAGAAGTACAGCCGCCTAGTCATGTAAAAAAATGGTTTGATCATCAGATCCGTGGAGGGCTAAAGCTGAATGACATCAATGCTGATCCAGTGTCAGTGAAGTCCTGTTTCGGAGGCATTGCCGTTTACAAAGCCACAGTGCTCAAAGGATTGCGCTACGAGGGTGGAGACTGCGAGCACCTTTCAGTGCATCGCAAGCTCAAGAACAATTACATTATTCCAGACTTCAATGTCTATTATGACTAAAATGTCTGAGTAGTGACAAATTTCTTTGTGAGATTCTAAAAAATGTCCGCTTTCAAAATGAGTCGGCAACTCTTCGCATGTGTGATCAGAAAATTGAGCAATCAAATAAGAAGACAGGCCTGTCTTGGCAAAGATCTTGCAGAATGCAGGGCGAGAGCAGGTCCATGTGTTAGCAGCCAAAACTGAAGTCACACATCAAGAGAATTTTTGAAGTCCTTGCCTGCACCTGCTTGGGAAGAGTTCATCGTCCGTTGTTTCAACCACGATTCTTGTCTAGCACCGACAAAAGTATGACTGGCCATGCATTTTTTTTTGAGCCTACCGACATGTCACGGAATGACCGAAAAATACCGCATTGTATAAGTCTGTGTGCTATTTACGTGACAGTGAGGCACCAGAATCACTCATGGCGCTTGACATCTTATTGGAAACGGATTGAAGACAGACTCAAGAGCCGAGGTGTTCATTAGTCTTGTGCGGGTTCTTCCTGGCCTCTCAGTCTTCTTGTCTACTCTACCTGACACTCTCAATGCTCTCGGCGCGAGTCCGGCCCGCCCTATTTATTCCCCACACCCGGCCGTCACTCACTTTCCCCCCTCGTATTTCTATTGCGGATGACCGTTGACGAGCAGAACGTCCGAGGCCCGGGGCCGCGGCGGCACCGCGGCGAAAACCAAAACCCAACCCACCCGGCAATCGCTCAATCCACGAAGCACTCACGGCGGTAGCAGTCCAAGCTCTGATCCTGCCCCGGCCTCGACGCGACTGCCGCTGCGAACGTCGCACGTACGCTCGCTCTGCCGCGAGACCGGCACTCTTGTACAAGGAAAGCGTTGCATCACAATGTGGTGGCCCAAGATGTCCGCGCTGGTCGTGGCGCTGGTTGTCGCGGCAGGGGTGCGACCTGGTGACGCACAAGTGACACCAGCGTCAGGCGACGAGACTCAGGTCATCACAGAGTGTTCCGATGTCATGATGAACGGCGCAAAAGAAGCAAACTTGGAGGAGCTCACGGAAGATAACTTTGAGGCCTTTCTGGACCAGGCCGTTGTGACAAATGTGCTCTTCTACGAAAAAGACAACGAGGTGTTTCGTGCAGCGGAACGGGAGTTCCGCAACGCTGCTGGACTTTTCTTTGGAAACCCCAACATTTCCGTTGCTGTCATGCATATCTCGTCCAACCCGCGCGTTGCTCGGGCGGTGGCAGCCACGGGACCCATTTCCGTCAAACTTTTCGATCGAAGATTACGGAGTGAGAATTACTTCGACTTGTATGCGCTTCACCAAAACGGTCCAAAGTTCGGTATTACAAGCAGCGTCTTGCATGGACTTTCTCACGAATATTTGCAAAACAGTACCGGTCACGACCCACTCGATCGATTGTCCCAAGCCTTTGCGACTGAAGTGCTGGAAAGGCGCGGAACAGAAGCCGAAAATTTGCTTACGGAGGCGCGCGCCCTGGCAGAGGATTTTCCGAACGGGGCCGAGTATGTCAACGCAATGGAGTCTGTTCTTGAGCAAGGTCTCTACGTGATTGCCAAGGCCTTTAATGACGTTTCACTGCAGCTGGGCAATGCGGCACAGCCGCACACCAGTGGCTCGCGACTCTCGCTCGAGCAGCGCGCCCGTGCTCTTCTTTTCATGCACATTTCGAGTGAGTTGAGTAAGCCACTCTTGGGCGGCAGTGAGAACGTTCCTCTTTATCGGCGCAAGGTTCATGCATCAAATGCGGTGTCTTCCGGAAACCTTGATACATCTACGCAAGGTGCACGCGAGGCACGACAAGCGGCCGCAGCTCGAGCCGCAGCTCTTGCAGGTGGCTCGTCGCTGGAATGACGACGTGGGTCAAATATTTGATCCATTTGTGCATTGGCACTTTTTCCACATCCAGTAATCAAATTGAAGAAAGAAAACAGTGCGTAAGAAATCAGGTGGAATATGTAGTACTACACACTTAGCGTCAGGACATTCATAGAAATGTAATGCTTGATACTATGGTATACGTACAATGTACCTTTGTTTGTGTGTGTGCGCAATTTTTTATCCTTGCGGCAAGAAAGCTACTTGATATGGTACTACTTTACGGTCTTGAGTTCCTGCAAGAGGCAGAACCTCGATACTCGTCGCACACCTGCAGTCAACCATTGCCGTGACATCTCCTCTGCTAGCTGGCGGACCAAAAAAGGCGTGCTCTGCGTGAGTGTACGCTGCGCACGCTGCAAGGCCATCTCGCTAGAATATGCGGCCCGCTCTGCTTTGAGTCTCGCCTCGTGGGCCACAAAGGCCTGATGTTCAGCATCTTTGAGCCTGGACTCGAGGGTACGTAAACGTGTGGTGCGTGGGCTTCGTGGTTCCCACATGCCGCTTTGCAAAGATGTTCGGGCAAGGCATTCTCTTCGCTCCTGTGCCTTTTTGCCACGTTGCCGCTTGCGAATAGCTTGAACGGAAGTCTGAATGAGTTTGTCAAGATGCGCATTCTCATGCGTGGTCTCTTTCAGATATCGTTCGGCTTCTCGCACCTGCTCGCGAAGACCGTCGATCTCAAAGCCTGCGTCCCCGAGATCATGCTCCGCGCGCCTTCGCCTTGCATTGGCTTCTTGGACAAGACACTCAAGATCTGCAGCTCGTGACTGTTCTGCGGCAATATCTTGAAGCAAGTTGGCGATGGTCTCATCCCGCTGTGCAACAGTCTCTTCAAGATGTTCGATGCGGGCAGCGAGCTTTTGACGTTCACACTCGTCCTCCTGGGCGTCTCTGCGACAGCGAGATATGCCAATGTTGGAAAAGTTGTTATTCAAGATGGACGAAGCCAGAGCACGGCGGAGCTCGCTCTTGTCCTCCTCGTCTTGTAGCGTGTCCAGGTACATTGTTTGAAGATCAGTGGCAAAACGCTTTTTTGCGGCCAAATCAAGTGGCGATGCGCCCTGATCGGTTTTCACGTCGAGCTTGGCACCTTGTTTTAAAAGAAAGAGAGCAAGAAGTTCATGACGCTCGTATGTGGCTTCATGAAGAGGAGTGGTGCCCCCTCGAGCTTTGGCGCGCACATTTGCACCTGCTTCGACGAGCGACTTTGCCACAGCAAAGTGACCTTTTTGGCATGCAATATGCAGTGCTGTGTATCCATGATGTGCAGAGTTTTCCCAGCGCAGCAACTCTGCGCAGTCACTAGGTGTCTTGGTCAAGAGAGCAGCTACGAGTTGTTCGTCACCGGCGCGCGCAGCCTTCCACAACGCCACACGCGTATCTCCGCCGCCCATGACCTGAATAAAGCGATCCACATCCTCTGCCTGTGGTCCGAGCCTTGAGGCGGCCGAGACCACGGGTGTTAATGGCGCGAGTCTTGTTGGACGCATAATGGTTTGTTTTCATGCGCTATCGGGTTCGCACACAAGGGAGAGAGCTCCTAATAATCTTGGTGTAAAATCCGTTATATCTCATTCTTATCGGGTCAAGTTGTAGTGCAGTGCTGGGCCTGCATGTCTTAATCCTGAGCCTGCGATAGGTCCCACTGGGTACTCCTTGCTACGGGGCACGACTCGGACCTCTGGGATCCTGCGCACCGTCGGTACTCAGTCTTGCAACGTCGCTCTGCGCAGCTGTTGCCTGGTGGTGGGCTGCACCTGCCTCGTTACAACAAAAGCGTTAATAAAGACAAGGACGGCTCTTCACCGAGGGGGACGGGCTAGAACAACGACGGCAACGAGTACTTTACCAGCGGCGGAGAAGTGCAGCACGGAGGAACAGACAGCTCCGCGCTGCGCAAAGTGATTACTTTAAAAGCCACGTGGACACGTGGGATTTGCGTTGAAAGCAACGTGGAATCTCGAGTTTGCCAATCGAAGGTGCGTAAGCCACGTTGTGGCGAGCAGCAGCGACAGCAGCAGTAGCAAAACAATTGTCGATCACACCTGACGCAAAATAGCCCGGCAAGAGACCTATTCTCTCACGAGTCTCTGTCCTTTAGTATAGTAAGGTGAAATGGCCGCTGATTCATCACAAGTGGCAGTGAGAGTAGATGATGATGGAACAGTGCGTCGCATCTACAACCCATCGCAAAAGTTCATCAAACTATGGGAGGACTGCGAGAACAAGGTGCACATCGATCTCGTCTACGTTCGCTACATTGCTGCCGTCGACACCGTGCAGCAGACATTCGAAATTGCCATGGGCCTGGAAATGTCATGGCGCGCTACGAGTGCAGACCGGAAACGCTACGAGAAGAACCCATACGAGTACATTCCAGATTTTGTCCCAAACTATGAGTTCCCGAACGCCAAGTCTGAAGACCGCGAAACTCGCGCCCACCAGGACGGATCAAGCTACAAGATTATTCAAGACGAGAATGACGGCGAATACTACAACTGTATGCGCCCACTTGTCTACCTCACTTGCATGGAGCGCTTCGAGCTCTGGAGCTTTCCCTTTGACGTGCAAGAGCTTACTGTGACGATGGACACTCCGTTCTACGATATGTCTGTGAAGAAGACCATGTACGTTCCTCCTCGCGGAGCATTTCGGATCGACGAAGAAGCATCAAAGGAGGTCAAGGTCGTTCAAGACGGCGAACCGCTACCAGGAAAGCTTGTCATCCTCAACCGCGCCTTTAGCGCGATCCCCCAGTTTCGTGCGAGACGTGTGGTGATCGAGTTCGCAGCTCGTTCAGACCCAGGCGAAGAGGATGACGATAATGCGTACCAATACGGGCAGCTCGTGATCCGCTTCCAGCTGGAGCGCAGGTTCGAAGGATACCTTTGGCGCATTGCATTTCTGAGTATTCTTCTCGCGGTGACGGCGTTGACGTGCTTCACATTGGAGGTGGATCAGTTCGCCGAGAGACAGGCTATGCTGATGACGCTGATTCTCGCAAGCGTGGCGTTTCAGTATGTCGTGCAGGCCGAGCTTCCGGCGGTTCCTTACGTGGTGCTGCTGGAGAAGCTAACAATCGCGACCTTTGTCTCGAACATTCTTCTCTTGTGTTTGGTGAGTCTTGTCAGCTCCACGTTTTTTTCGTCGGACCTGGCTTGGCGCAAGAAGTGGGACCGTGTTCTTGGACTGGCGTACATTGCTTTACTGTTTAGCTTTGTGTTTGGTTTCCTTGCATATGGTCTCTACCGTCGCCGAGTGGAGCTGGGCAAGCTTGAAATGGGCAGTCGCGAACTCCGAGAACTCAACTATTCGCCAAGAGATGATTCGGCCATCTTTGTTCGCGGTACAGGTCTTCACGCGGAATCTCGCACACTCGACGTCAAAGGTCAGAACGGATTTCTTAGCTTTGCCGGAAGAGACAAGGAAAAATGATATAACCAATGCCACCAAGATGATCTGAAGTCGACTTTTGGTCGCTGAAAAGCGAGAGTGCACAACCACCGTCTTTGTATTCTTCAATGATGCCGCACACCAATTCACTTGGGCAATACCGGTTTGGGGCCTAGTAATGCTCTGGAAGTGGATTTTAGCCACAAACAAAGTCAAGCAAAAGCAGAATGCTACTTTTTTGCTGTCTTTGAGTCGGGCCGGATATCGTACGATTTCGCACTTGCAAATATGTTTGGTTTCGCTTGGTTATGCTTCCGGTATGCTTGCTGTGGCTGGCTGATGCCTCGTTTGATGGTAAATTCCTCGCTCACAAGGCTGGTTCTGTCGCGCAAGCACCTACGACAAGCCCCCCTCTTCACTCTCAGCTCAAACAGCGAAAACAGCGAAAACGTAAACTTGGTTATTGAACTTATGATGCGTGAATGTGCACTTGCGAACGAGTCGGTCGGCTTACATCTTACAGTCCTGCTGTTAGGGCCGAAGCATCATGCGCAATGGCTGGTGTTGCAGTGGGAGTGGCTGGCTGCCGTCTATTCTTCAATAGCTGGGTGACTGCCAATGGAACAAAAAATTTTTTGGCTCTTATAAGCCGAATTGTTTGATTTGTCAACGAGTCTGTAAGTAATGACGAAAATGGCCCTCGAGTTGCGATTGACTTCAAGTTGTGTGAAGACGCGGCCGTACTGACAGTGAAAGAGCCGCAACTGTGTAAACGAAGCGGCCAGAACCGCCGCCACTATTTTGGAGCCACCCGAGCTGAGCCTTGACTGACAGTGAGGGCAGGGATCAACGAGAGTGCACTGCAAACGCACTTCTAGATAGGCTGTGGATCTAGTTCCTTGTGCGTAAACACTCAAAAATTCTGGAAAGGTACGTATCAGTCAATCATGATTGATCGACTTTGAAGCACGCCCCCGAGCTTTCGGAGCATGCGTAAGATCATGACGTAAGGACCTGCAGAATCTGATTCCTGGTGCGTAGACGCACAACAACTCTAGAAAGGTGTATACGTATCAGTCCAGTCAATCATGATTGATATACAATCAACCATGATTGATCGACTTTGAAGCACACTTCCGAGCGTCCGGAGCATGCGCAAGATCATGATGAAAGGACCTACAGGAGTTGTGGACGAGCAAACCCGCAAAAGCACGATGTTGATGGTATTCTTGCGAAAGCCTCAGTTGCCACTGGCGGTAGCCCTGCTCGCCCTGCAGGGTGACTATGTTCTCGGCGAGGCTTGCCCGGATCAAGGATCAGTAGAAGCAGCACAAAACTATTGCACCTCGGGCATCTTTAGCTCCAGCACATCTGGTGGATACGGGACCTACACGTGTGGTTCGTGCTCTGGAACAGGCCAGATTTGCTCGGGATGCGGCGAAAGCAGCAGCGGCTCTGGGGGAAGCGGATCCACTGGATCCGGCGGGATAACATCGCCTGAGAGTTGTCCTGATTTGTCTGCTTCTCAGCTAAACAGCTACTGTACTTCCGGTTTGAATTCGTATGTCGTCAACGGCTTTGGCACGTATTCCTGCAGCTCGTGCTCCGGGCAGGGCGAAGTTTGCCCGAGCCCGCCATGTGACTCGTCAGTTTCGACAGACCCACAATCGCCGTGTCCTCCTGCGCAGATCAAAGTTATCTCGTGTGACGCCCTTGAGTCAGTCTGCAGCTCGAACGGATACGGGAGTCTCGCCAGCGCAGATGTCGACACAGATGGCGGAACCTACTCTTGCACGAGCTGCTCGACAGCCGCCGTCACAATTGACAGCGACGAAGGTACCTTGGATGAGGGCCTTCCAAATGGACTTCGGGAGGAAGATCAGCTTCTGATTGTGGGCCTATACATTGGTTTCGCTCTGGTCGCTTATGCGGTATCAGTTGCGCTTGCGAGTCGTCGCGGCGTGTCGCTCTTCGCATGCACCTCCCAAAGCACCTCTGTGGCAAGTCGGCTGGCCAAGCATCCACTGCTGATTCTGCTTTGCTTTCAAGGTCCATGGGAAAGCATTCAGGAGTGGATCAATTTAGCGCTGAGTTTCGCTCTGGCGATTACGCTTGAGAGCGCGCAGCTCTTTGAGGTGTATACAGAATCTTCGGGGAACTGCTACAAGCAGGTCTCGTCGACGACGACAGTCATCAATTCTTCGACGACAACAACGACGACCACATCAGGGCTCCAACTTGCATTTTCTGGTGCGAAGCTGGCTGTCGTCACCTTCGTTGGCGGCGCTTTGCTTGGACGTGCATCTTCAAATGTTCGTAGAACATTAGATACTGTCAAAGATGACATCATCATCCTTTTCATCGCCCTAACGTGTGTGTTAGTAGTCATGCCTCTCGCCGTGACAAGGTCGTACGGCGGTCTTCGTGAGGAATTCCCCGAAATCACACCAGCAACGATCATCAAGGAGTATGGCGAAGTTTTCGCCTTATCCACGGCGATCAATTGGATGTTCTTTGAGCCAATCAAGGTGTGCGTCTTTACCATGTTTCCGTTCCTTTCTTGCGAATCCGAGCCGAGCGATGGTCGTCTGGACGACAGAAACGGGACGGCTGTGGTTGGCAGCGCCAAGGTTGACGATGTTTGATCGATTCGTGCGCTTATGGCTTCCGTGTGACGGAAGGGTGTTTAGCGAACACCTGCTCGCTTTTTCTCGAACACCGAGATGTATGACATTTCGGCGAGTCTACTCCATAGCTGCACAAGTACGTTTCTCTGAAGGAAAGAGTCCTTCACAATTATTATAGACGATTCACTTGTTTGCGAATTTATTTGCTATTGTTCTTATCTTTGTAGAGTTCTAATGTCAGCAGGACTTAACATTAGGCAACAGAGCAATAATGAACATGTCTTTCGATCACAAGCAACCGTGCGTGGGGGAATTCTCGGATTGCTCAATACGATGACCCGTTTCAGTCGTGTGCACATCATCATTGTCCCTGTATTTTGTACCTTTTTTCTGCAGTCGAGGGGTGTGCGCACAGCACAGCATGGGTGGAAGCGACACGTGCAGTCCTGGTTGGGGTGGGTGGGTACCCGGGTACTGGCTGCAAAAGTGTGCACAACTTCGGGACGCTTGGGCAAGCAAGCAGCAAGCAAGCAAGCAAGCAAGCAAGCAAGCAAGCAAGCAAACCTCGTTTCCCGCGCGCGCACGGTGAACTTATCGGTGTCCGTGAGCCACGACCAGGGAGAGGGAAGGGGAGAAGGGGAAGGGGGAGGGGTTGCGGGCAATCCATCGCTTGTTTGACTGCAAGGAGAATGGATGACGAGAAGAGCGCACCGGGCAGGAGCCAGGTGACAGTGGCGATGGACGAGGATGGGACGGTGCGTCGCATCTACAACCCATCGCAAAAGTTCATCAAACTATGGGAGGACTGCGAGAACAAGGTGCACATCGATCTCGTCTACGTTCGCTACATTGCTGCCGTCGACACCGTGCAGCAGACATTCGAAATTGCCATGGGCCTGGAAATGTCATGGCGCGCTACGAGTGCAGACCGGAAACGCTACGAGAAGAACCCATACGAGTACATTCCAGATTTTGTCCCAAACTATGAGTTCCCGAACGCCAAGTCTGAAGACCGCGAAACTCGCGCCCACCAGGACGGATCAAGCTACAAGATTATTCAAGACGAGAATGACGGCGAATACTACAACTGTATGCGCCCACTTGTCTACCTCACTTGCATGGAGCGCTTCGAGCTCTGGAGCTTTCCCTTTGACGTGCAAGAGCTTACTGTGACGATGGACACTCCGTTCTACGATATGTCTGTGAAGAAGACCATGTACGTTCCTCCTCGCGGAGCATTTCGGATCGACGAAGAAGCATCAAAGGAGGTCAAGGTCGTTCAAGACGGCGAACCGCTACCAGGAAAGCTTGTCATCCTCAACCGCGCCTTTAGCGCGATCCCCCAGTTTCGTGCGAGACGTGTGGTGATCGAGTTCGCAGCTCGTTCCGACGAGGGCGAAGAGGACGATGACGACGCGTACCAATACGGGCAGCTCGTGATCCGCTTCCAGCTGGAGCGCAGGTTCGAAGGATACCTTTGGCGCATTGCATTTCTGAGTATTCTTCTCGCGGTGACGGCGTTGACGTGCTTCACATTGGAGGTGGATCAGTTCGCCGAGAGACAGGCTATGCTGATGACGCTGATTCTCGCAAGCGTGGCGTTTCAGTATGTCGTGCAGGCCGAGCTTCCGGCGGTTCCTTACGTGGTGCTGCTGGAGAAGCTAACAATCGCGACCTTTGTCTCGAACATTCTTCTCTTGTGTCTGGTGAGTCTTGTCAGCTCCACGTTTTTTTCGTCGGATCTGGCTTGGCGCAAGAAGTGGGACAGTGTTCTTGGACTGGCGTACATTGCTTTACTGTTTAGCTTTGTGTTTGGTTTCCTTGCATATGGTCTCTACCGTCGCCGAGTGGAGCTGGGCAAGCTTGAAATGGGCAGTCGCGAACTCCGAGACCTCAACTATGTGCAAAAAGAAGATTCGGCCATCTTTGTTCGCGGTACAGGTCTTCACGCGGAATCTCGCACACTCGACGTCAAAGGTCAGAACGGTTTTCTTAGCTTTGCTGGAAATGACAAGGACAATTAGAGAGATAATCATAATGAGGCCCTGACTCGAATCAACGTACAGGCCCACGACTTTCTCTTTTTCTTTTTCTTTTCTCTTTCTTTCTTCAACGAGATCGGAGAAGGTTTTCTCTTTGCTTTTCATCGACTCGCTTTTCATAAAGATTTTCTCGTCGCTGAAAGATGATTCTTTAATTCAAAAACGCAACTACGAAGGTGCAACCCAAATCTCTTTGAAGGACCATGCCACGCGCCACTGTGCTCGATGGCGGCATGGGTCGCGAGTTACACGCAATGGGAGCGCCGGTCCGACAACCAGAGTGGTCAGCGCTGCCGCTCATGGAGACGCCGGACCTCGTTCGGGAGGCGCATCTAAGATTTGCACACGCTGGGGCCGAGGTCTTAACCTCCAACGCGTACGCGGTGGTCCCCTTCCATATCGGCGCGGAGGTCTTCGACAAGCGTGGAAGCGAACTTGCGCGCAAGGCCGTACAGCTCGCCAAGGAAGCTGCGGAGAAGTTTGCAGCCGAAGCTCCTGGTCGACCCAAGCCGCGCATTGCCGCGTCCATGCCGCCTCCGCTAGGAAGCTACCATCTTGAATTTACCGAGAATGAGGCAGAAGCGCGGCGTATCTGGACCGTTTTGCTTCGCGCCCAGGCCGATTTGTGCGACCAGTTGTCGCTTGAGACCCTTTCTAGCATTGCAGAAACACGCGTGGGCCTAGAAATGTGTGCCAAAGAAAACAAACCTGTGTGGGTCTCTTGCTCGCTTTGCCATGACGAGCCGGCGCGTCTGCGTTCGGGTGAATCCGTGGCTGATTGGGTCCGTGCTATATATGCGTCAAATGAGGAGCACGGGCGTTGTGTGGAGGCCCTCCTCTTCAACTGTTCGCGACTTGAAATTATGGAGTCTGCGGTGCGCGTTGCTGCTTTAACGCTTGCCGAACTCAACGCGACGGCTTCAACCCCGGCTGCACTGCGCATTGGCGTGTATGCAAACGCATTTTGCGTGAATCAAATGCCAGAGGCCAACACGACAATTCTTTCGATGCGTGAGGAGATCACCCCTGAATTTTATGCAGACTACGCCAAGCAATGGATCGTCGCGGGCGCTTCTATTGTTGGAGGTTGCTGCGGCATCGGGCCTGCTCATATTGCGCAGATCGCAAAGATTCGCAACGAACAAGAGCAATGAAATCACCCACAAAAAGTAGGCTACCCAAGTCTTAATGTTGATCTTGCGCACTGAAATCATCTTGCAACACGTGCATGACGATCTAATTGTGAAAGTTGGGCCTGCCGAGCCCAAAGTTTAGGCACAGTCTGGAATAAAGTTACCAAGCAATGAATTGCTGCTGATACTTTCATAATTAGCGATTGCGGCGAAAAAGACAAAAGTAAAAGGTAGAGAAATATTTTCGTTTTTAATTTCGAATTCTTTTCCCCCCCAAAAAAAGGGAAGACATGTATGCTTCAAGCTTGTACATTGATGATATTACTAGCGAATTTGCAGGTCTGATCTGACGGTTCGCCGCATCCTCCTCCCCCGCCAGTGGGAGAAAAGAGCGACGGTGGCGCGCGGCCGGACGGCTGGCTCGTCTACTTGTACAGCTCAAAGACCACGCACTTGCGGGGCTCCGGACCCGTGTCCTCCGCGCCCTCAGGACGGAACCCGTTCGGGTTTTGGCTCTGCCAACGCCATGAGTCGGCAACGGCCTCTTCAATGCCAAGCTTGGCCTCCCAGCCAAGCTCCTCGCGGGCCTTGGAGGGATCACCGTAGCAGGTGCCGATATCTCCGGCACGGCGCGGGGCAATCCTGTAGGGGACCTCGTGGCCGCAAGCCTTTTCCATGTGCTTGACCATTTCGAGCACCGAGGTGCCATTGCCGGTGCCGAGGTTGTAGGCCTGTGCGCCCATGCCCCTGTCCTTGAGGACCTTTTCGATGGCGGCCACGTGGCCCTTGGCAAGGTCCACGACATGGATGTAGTCGCGAACACCAGTGCCGTCTGGGGTATCCCAGTCATCACCAAAGACGCTGAGCTCCTTGAGCTTGCCAACAGCCACCTGCGAGATATACGGCAGCAAGTTGTTAGGGATGCCCTTGGGGTCCTCACCGATGAGTCCGCTCGGGTGCGCGCCGACCGGGTTGAAGTAACGAAGGAGAGCAACACTCCACTTTTCCTGTTTTTCCATAACAGTTCAATTCAGCCAGGTTAAAGAGTTGAATTGGAATTTGCACGTTTTTTGTATGTTTGGTGTTTCGTTCGTCGACCACATGGGGACAAAACACAATTCGATCGAGGTGGAAACAGCTAAAATGTCAGACTGGGAACGACTCATCCATATCCTGGATCCTAAGACCACGAATGAGAGAAAAAACAAACTTACGGGGCTGCTCACGTCGACATCGCGGAAGATCTCTTC
This sequence comes from Schizochytrium sp. CCTCC M209059, assembly GCA_000818945.1. Classification (NCBI taxonomy): domain Eukaryota; class Bigyra; order Thraustochytrida; family Thraustochytriidae; genus Schizochytrium; species Schizochytrium sp. CCTCC M209059. Next base: position 340,739 of record KN805372.1, read on the forward strand.
GATGAAGAGCTTGGTCTTGCCATAGGGGTTCGTGGAACGCAGGGGATGTGTCTCCGGGATGGGGTTCTCCTCCGGGTCACCATAGACAGTTGCGCTGCTCGAAAAGGCGACCGCGTGGCAGTCGTGCTTGTCAAGCAGGTGAATCAGGTTGATGGTGCTGTTGAGGTTGTTGGCGTGGTACATGAGCGGGAGCTTGACGCTCTCGCCAACAGCCTTGAGGCCGGCAAAGTGGATGCATGCGTGAAAGGGCGCGAATTCGTCAAAGATTTTCTCGGCCGCCCTGAGGTCCACCAAGTCGCACTCGGCGACGAGAATGTCCTCCTCGTCGCACCCGGTGATCTTGCGGACACGCTCGAGGGACTCAATGTTGGAGTTGTCAAAGTTGTCCACCACGACCACACGGAAGCCGGCCTCCAGGAGCTCGATGACGGTGTGCGAGCCGATGTAGCCCGCGCCACCGGTAACAAGGACGCACTCCTTGGGCGATGCGCGCGCCTTTTCAATCATCTCCGTGCTGCTGCTCAGCACGCTCGCGGCGTTGTTGCCCATTGTGCTCTTGCTGCTGCCTCCGCTCGTCTGCGCTGCGGACCGTCGTTTCCACCTCCTCGTCAGCGAGTCTTGCACCCAGCCCGGCATCCTCCTCTCCGTCTGCTCCGCCTCCCTCGCCTCGCCTGCTCGCCTGCTCGCCTGCTCGCCTGCTCGCGAACGGGGTCTGTCTGTCTGTCTGCGTGCCCGCCTGCCCGCCCGCCCATCATCAATCTCCGGGCCCAGTCCCATTCCCGATCACGGCGCACGGGCGCCACGCCGCGGCCAGTCACGCGCGGCGCAGCACCGGGGCCGCCTCTCTGCCCTCGCGCACGCGCCTCTGCGCGGCCTGCGGAGTCCAGGCCGCGTCCATTTTGCCACGCCCGCCGCGAACCTACCTGGCGCGTCGAGCTTCTCGCTCTTCTTTCCTCCCGCGTTTCCGTTTTGCCAGCTCAGCCCCGCTCCCCGGGCTTCTTCCCCTCCTTCCTCCCTCCCTCCCTCCACTGGCGCTTTCCCTGTTTCTCCGCTTCTTTTCTCCACTTGCGCGCCCCTGCTCCAAGTCGACCCGGTCTCGGTGTGCCGATTTACTTCATTTTTTTACGTTCGTACTACACGCTTGACCTGCGCAACCCTTTTCCCGCGGCCGCCGCGTGTCTCGGCTGCTGGGCGCTCTCTGTCTCTTTCTTTATCCCTTGCGCGGCGACAAGGCCCCGAGAGAGCCGCGACGCCGGCCCGACGCGGCCCGACGCGAGGCGGGGCGGGGCCTGGTGTGGTGGGCCTGGTACAAGGCGACCACCGCGTGGAAGAGGCTTTTGGCGGCTTCGCCTTGCTTGCCTTGCTTGCTCTGCTTGCTTGCTTGCTCACGTGCCGGCCTCGCGAGGCTTATTCTCTTCTGAGGAGGACGTCGACGACGCGCCCAGCCCAGCCCAGCCCAGCCCAGCCCGCGAAGATTGGGCTCTGCGGCCGCGGGTCGTCTCTCTCGCGAAGTCTTGGCGCGTGCGGGAAGAGCTCGCACGTAGGGGCGAACGGTCGCAAGATAATGCTAGGATGAGCAAGCAAGAGAGCAAGAGAGCAAGAGAGCAAAACAACACACGTCAGGAAGGGAAGGAAGACCAAGCGCAAGGTGCAGGATGCTGGCGGCGCCCGTGGTGGTGCGGCGCGTGCTAGAGGCCCTCGACGTGCGCAGCGCCGGGCGTCTTGCGACCTGCAGCGCCGGCCTCCGTGCTCTCGTGGACGCCGACGATGCGTTCTGGGACGCCGAAAAAGCACGCTTGGATACCACGACCCAGCCGACGCGCAAGAGGAAACGACGCGCGATGGCACAGCCCCGGCACGTCCCTGCGCGGCAATCGGCGCGCCTGCGTGTCTGCGCCAAAGAGTCCTGCCGCCGCGCATTCGTGCTGCGTTCCGCAAGGACGGAGATCTTTCTGCTCAGACTGCAGAAACTTGCTGCAGGCGGAGGCCTTTCAGTGACAAGCTTTCGGGCGCTCGTCGCCAGTCTCGAGCCGCTCCTCTTGCGCAAATTTTTCCCCGTCCTGCAATCATCAGCCCTGATTGAGATCGTCAAGGCCCGTGGCGCAAGTCAGGCCAAGATCAATGCGGTCCTTCGCTTCCTCTTGAACGCACATGCAAACGATGCCGGCGAATCTGAAACTAACTGTAAAAGCGCTTCCTCGAGCAGTAGGCCTACAGAAGAGGGCAGGCGGAAACGCAAGTTCCTGCATCATGGCTCACACTCATTTCCTGTTGATGCCGCTGGCGACGATGGCATGACTGCGCTATGCATTGCCTGCGCGCGTGGACTTTACACTGTTGCGTCCACCCTGATCGCAGCCGGGGCCTCACCTTCCGCCTTGGGCTCGGGCTGTTTCGAGTCTCCCTCGCGTACACGCATCAAGGGAAGCTTCACTCCGCTTGGCTGGGCGCAACACATGATTGCGGCCATCAGCAAGCTCGCAGACCAACCGGGCCAGGATCAACACGCCGAACTTTTGCGCAACTTGCGTCGATGCGAGGCGCTCATGAAACGGTGTCCACAGCTGAGCTGAGCTGAGTTGAGCTGAGCTAGTGAGCACAGCGACAACCGATCTTTGTTCATACGTATAGCTATCATGATTTCCTCACTCAAGTTTCAAGATTCGTTCCAGAACCAGAAGAAGAGCGAAAGATATACTGCTAGAAGCCCTTTTCCAACTGACTGGAATGTCGACAGTCTGTAATTGTAATACCAACTGATTCCAAAAAGTCAGTCATTTGGGGCGGCTGAGGTTCCCGCTTTAGAAATAAAGTCGTCTTCACATTTTATTCTCGATTTTGAGGTTCTAAAAGCTCTTTAGAACGGCGGATATGCCGGTGGAAACTTGTGCAGCGTTGTCACGGCCTGCTCTTTGGCCAGATGAGACCAGCCGAGCTCTTTCAAAAGCTCGAGCTTTGTCTTCTCCAGCTCCTTAACGCTTAGAGGAAGAGGCAGGCTGTCGAGAGCAGCACCAGGCTCCGCAAGCTTCTTCTCGAGCACCTGAAGGGCCAGGCCCGGGCGCCCATTCGCGCGAAATCGATTCATACGCAGCTGCTGCAGTCCGAGATCCTTGGTCTCTGCGACGCGCGTCAAAACTTCCTGAAGTTCTTCAATTCCCTCAAAGTTCGCCGCATACGTCTTGAGCACAAGCGCCTCTACGAGAATACTGCGTCGATCTTGTACCTTTTTGTTGGCTTCCTTTTGCTTTTCTGTCTGACCGACATCGTCGAGATCGCCAGCCGCGCGGAACTTTGGCAGAGCGGCAAGCAAGCTTTCCGTATCAACAAGAGCAATAACGCGATCGCAGGCCTCGGTGACCTCCTGACGCCCTGAAGCATCGCCATCTGCGGCCTCGTTCTGCAACAGCAGGTTCTTATGCTTCGCGACCGCCCGGAGCATCTCGTTCTTGGCGATTTGCAGCTCGAGCGCGGCAAGCTCTGCGCTATCGGCTGAGTCCGCACCGTACTCTTCCTTGGCCAGCTTCAGAACTTCGTGCGCCTCCTTGACAACCTCAGCAAAGAGGCCATCCATTGCCTTTGCGGGTTTCTTCCGCAATTCATCAAGCGACTTGACGCGAGTCTTGAGGATGGGCAAAAGTGCGTGCGCAAAAAATGCGCGCTTTACAGCAGCCTCAGATGCTCCTTCGTCCTCATCTTCGTCCTCCTCCCCCCGCGCTTCTTCCTCGCCCTTGCTGTCGGCGGCGGTGTTCTGGGCTGCACCGTCCTCGTCTTCGTCATCATCGCCACCACTGCTGCTGGTCGAGGTCGCATTGTCCAGAGGCTCGTCAGTGCTTTCTTCGACGTCGTCATCATCGGCAAGACCCGGACCATCTGGGCCGCTCCCAGGCGCAGCGATGACCGCAACTTCGACGGGAAATCCGTCGGGATGCCGATCGGTTCCAATGATGGCTGTGTTGCGGCCGTTGCGACGACCATACGTCACCAGACCCGTCAAAACGTCACCAGGCGCCACGCCCTTGGGAAGGCTCTTTGCCATGTCTTTGTAAAGAGGGAGAGCAAAGAACACGGCGCACGTCTCGCCCTGTGAGAGGACCTGCGGGGAGAATGTCTGCGTGCCTGTGGTCGCCCCAGCGCGGGTCTTATATGTATTGAGACTAATATCACTGCTCAGTTGGCGCTCGATGACGAGTGGCATCTCGCGAAGACGCTCCAGGAGAGACACCTTTTCGTGACGCACCAGAATTCGTGCCGTCACGCTCCCCTTGGGTACCTCAACCGCCTTTGGCCACGCGTCCTGATAGTTGAGGAGACGCTTGTTCGCGTCGAAAAGCATGCACATTTGAGAATCAAAAGGCGATTCGTACAGCAACTGGTCGAGCTGAGGGGCACGCACAGTGAGTTTGCCCTTTTCAGCTTGCTTAAAGGTGTACTCGAGCATGAGCCCATAGCTGGGCCGCGTTGGATTCGCGAGAAGGTTATCGCGAGGGCCAGCCGGCATGAGCTCGAGCTTGGTGCGTGCCGTCACAGGACGCACGGCATGGCTCCAGGACTTGAGCTTTGCCGACGGGCTCACGCGCACACTACCGAGCTCAGCCCGAACGTCGACACGCGCCACGCCGGCAGATTGGGCGCCAATCGACAACTTGCTTGGCACAGGCGTCACTCCTGCGAAGCGAACTTCGATATCGATCGGCCCGCTGCCCAGGCTGCTCCAATATTGGGCCACGCAAACTTCGACCGTTCCGCCACCCTGCACAGCCATGGCACGAGAACCAGCCGCTGTGGGCTCCTGTCGCAGCGCAATGGCCGTCGACAGCTCGTCATCGCGATAATTGCCTTGTTGGCGCATTTGGAGGCAATGCACGTAAAAGGTTCGCGACGCGCCCTCTGTAACCGAGCTGGGCTCTCCAGGCGATGGTCGCAAAGAAATGTCCATCCAGGATGCGCCCTCTGGCACAGCAACAAAGTGACGCACAATGTCCCCAGGGCCAAAGGCGACCTTGGAGTAACGCTTGACCGGCTCAAACCGCATGCGTGCTACAGAGACAGCGGGCGCAACGGGTCCGTTGCCTGGTGCGAGAGCGCAGGCCTCAGGCCGGATCACGGTCACTGGAATAGAAAAGACGGGGAGGTTGCCGCGTGCCGGGTCAAAGGCCTGAACCTGCGCAAAGTGCACCTGGTTGCGACCATCCGACGAATCGGGCAAGGCAGGCGCGTCGACCGAAACCTTGACCGAAACCGTGCCTGCGTTGAGCATAACAAACGGTGTCGCTTGAACCCAAGGCTCAGTGCAGCGAATGTGCAAGCGAGCTTCAAGCTTGTTTCGATCCTTTTGCTCGTGCATGATCAGCGACTCGAGATGTGCGCGACGCTGCGGCGACATGTCTGCCTCTGGTCTCGGAGCATCCTCCGGAACTTCCGTGGGGAAGACGGGATCGGCGTAGACGACAAAGTCTCGTTTCTCTTGAGATTCCCAAGGTTCACGCAGGTAAATGCCGGTAGCCAAGCCTGCGTTCGTTCGCGCCTCGTTACCCGCAACGCGAATGCGGTACGGCGTCTCAAAGTGAATTCCTCCCGAACCCGTTCGCAGCAACTCAAAGGTCTTGGCGACCTGGATGAGTCCACTCCCCTGAGCGTGCGTCTCAGTACCGGGCACAGGCACAGCGGTAGCCTCGAGGGCCCGCTTCACCATGCACGGCGCATACTTTACGCCAAGCGCACGAAGTCCAGAAACGACGAGCGCAATGCCGCCGGCGGCGTTTGGCGAAGCCATGGAAGTTCCGTTCATGAGTCGCTTTTGTCGCAGGGTCCACTCTGGCACTGCGGCGATGGCAGCACCTGGTGCGGTAATGGTGACACCCATGCCGCCGTCGTATCGTGGCCCACGCGAAGACCACGTGTAACTCTTTGGGGGTGGGCCCTCGCCGGCCTTCATGCTATAGTCTGCAAGCATCATTGCGCGCTCCACGCAAGCGCCTACACCGATGAGTGCGTCCGAGGTTGCACCAGGAGCGCCGACTGTGCTCAAGGCAGGACCAGCGTTGCCTGCGCTGGAGACGAAGATGACTCCGTGCTTTTCGACGAGGTCGCGCGCGAGCTCTGCTGTGCGGCCTTGATCAGGAGCACTCGTCGGCTCGCCGAAACTCATGTTGATCACGTCGACTCCGAGCTCAACGCAAGCGTTGAACGCTCGGATGATGGCGGCGCTGGTCTCCATGCCATCGATGCGCCCATCGCCAATTTTCATGGACACGATTTGGGCGCCCGGTGCCACGCCGTTCAGCTCCGGCTGCGCCTCGTGGAAACCAGCGGTGATCGAAGCCACGTGGGTGCCGTGCGCACCAGAGTCCACCACAATGCTAAGAAGAGCACCTTCCTCGTAGATGTTGACGCCAAAGTTGAGCTGAGACGACTCGTCCCACTTGTCAAACTCAAAGTCATCGCCCTCAGCATCTTCGTAAACGGCAAAAGGCCGGAGCGCGCGAACACCTCGCAAGTCGCCAGAACCGGATCGATCTACAAGCGCGCGAAGCACGCCGTCGCCACCGCGAAACACAACACAGTCGCACCATTCTCCAAGGTCCTCTCGATCCTTTTCAAAGCCCTCGAGCAAGTCTACGCGTGCCTTGAGCTCGTTGCGTTCGATGAGATCATTGCGACCCAGCGTCGACTTCTTCGCGGTCGGATCTACCTTGTGCTTGGTGTCAAAGGCAATAAGGTCCTCGCGAGCCTGACGGAGAGCTTTGGCCTGACTCCGTTCCCACTGCTGGGTCGTCTCGCGCTTGTTGCGCGACGTCAGACCCGAGGGGAAAAGCTCGAAGGAAGACTTGAGACCAAGTCTCCATTCGCCGCTTGGGTTATCGAGACTTTTATCCACGCAAAGCGTGCGTCCGCTGAGACCATTGAACACCCAGCAGTCCTCTTCCTCCTTGATGGCTTTGCCCTTGACGACCTTGGTCATGGTCACGTCGCCGCCGCCTGAGGTGTCGAGGAGTCCTACCATTTTTTTCTTACCATCACTCGTGTACTGCAAGCCGGCCGCACCGGGATCGACGCCGGTGTCAAGGATGGCTACCAGGACCCCGCGCCCGTCGTACTTGGGATATTGCTCCAAGAAAGCGCTCGCCTCGGTCGACCGTTTGGGGAGAAGGCCGTCGACGGGGTATTCCTCGTCCGTCATCTTCTTGTCTGGCCACTCGCCAACGTGTCCCTTACCTCTTGCTTGCTTTTTTGTTTTGCTCGACGCCTTGGCGCTCTCCCTCTCACCGTGTTCACGTGAGTTTGTTCGCTTTGCCCTCTCGGCCCACGCGAGCACGGGCGCGCAAGGCAAGCCTCTGAGTCTATCTCCTTCTCGCTCTTTACCGGTTTGGATGCCGCCGGTCCGGCGAACCTTAACGAAGATGAAGATTTTTTCTTTTTCCTTTCTTTTTTATGATCGAATGGGACTCACTTTGCTACATTTGCACACAGTGCTGAATAAGAACCCTGCGGGGCGCGGAAACGCGTGGATGTGCTGCAACAAAAAATGGGTATAAAGGTGGCACGGCACTGTCTGTGAGTTAGCCTGCTGCAGTAGATCGGCTGCCAAACAGCTGGATGGGCCTGGCCAAGACGGACGGGGGCCCATCATGTAAGTGAGTAGTACTTGATCCACTTTGTGTCAGAGAAAGATTCCCGCGAACACCTTCGCACGGCTTATTCTGAGATAAACTCCAGACCAAGCCTTTCGTTTTGCAATTCTAAGAACAGTAAGTAAGGAGCCTCGAAGATGAGCTTTGAGTTTCTTTGTTCTTTGGCTGCCGAGCGCTGGGCCCGTGAATGTTCTAATGAGGACCGGATGAAGTTTCATTGGCCGCATCAAAATTGTCACCACGACCAACGCGAATGGGTCCCCGAAAGGAAAAAGGGTCGACTGTCTGGCCACGCTGGCGAACCTCGACAATTCCCCGAGCGGCGAGCCGACGGACGGCTTGACGAGCAGGTTCCATCTTGTCACGCCAATTTTCAAGTCCCAAAAATCGAGGGACCTCGCTGGGACAGATGGTCGAGGCAGCTGCTCGTTTTTGCAGTAATTTGACGATTTGCTGCTCCATTTCCGTGTCAAGAGGGCGCAACTTTGCCTTGGAGCAAGCCTTGCTACAGTACTTGACTTCGTCCCAAACATCGCGCCATTTCTTTCTCATTTCCATGGTGCGTCCACATCGCTGACAGAGCTTTGTTGCGCCGGGCGGAGAGCTTTGTGCATGGGTATTACCTGCGGTTTCCTTTGTGCGCTTGGTAGCTGTTGCGGAGGCCTTTGCTGTCCGGGCGAGACTGCGTCGCATGGGAGGGGTCTCGGCCTCAGGACCGACGATCTTCGTGTCCGAGGTTGCGCTTTCGGTCGACTGCGGCTTGGCAGCTCTGCGACGCTTGCGAGCAGGGCGTGGCCCTGCAGTTCGTGCAAGTGAGCTACGATTCTGGCTGTTCACCGTCAACGCTTCTGTCGTCGCAGTCTCCATGGTCATCTACTTTTCCATTGGGACTCGTTGTTTGTCTTAGAGATTAGTATACGTAGGAGGGAGGCCCAGCTAGGAGAACAAGAACAAGAACAAGAACAAGAACAAGAACGAGGACAAAGCTCACGGCTGAAAGCTTGGATGATTGAACATTGTCTTGCGGCAGGTTAATATCGTCTCTAGGTAGGCATGGCGTAGGTTATGTTACAACGTGGATGCATCCTCGCCAGGGACGGGCGCGTCGATGCCATGTATAGGAAAGGGAGTGGTCTTGTCGCCACCTTGACTGACCATGAGCATGTCGGGATCAACGATCTCGCGCATTTGCTCGTTTCTACGCACAAACGTAATGCGGCTCTTAAGATCCCGACTGAGCACAAAGCGGACTGCATTCCATGCGATGGTGGCCATTGAAGGCGAGTTGACGAGATAGATCTTCTTGATGAGCGCAGGATAGTCGTTTTGGAGGATTGAAATGAGACTCTTGAGCACTTCCATGGCCGTCTTGCCGGCCTGGTCGCGGTAGCTAAAGTTGCCGGCGTCCAAGACCATAACGTTCTCGTAAAGACCGACGGGCATCTCACGCAGGCTTTGCTCGAATGTATAAGCGCATAATCTTACAAAGAGCTCCATTCCATCTCCAGCAAAGAGTTTTACATCGAGGTTCCCGATATCAACGAGAATGATGGGATGGCCGTCCTTGGTAACGTGGGCGCGGCGAACGAGACCGGTTGCGAGTGCGTCCCGCACATCATGAGCACGCAATGATGCCGGTGCCAACACATCGCGCCAGTCTAGATGCTTGTAGAGCGCATCGGTGGCGCGGCGAACGTGGAAATCTTTCGAATGTAAGAATCGCAAAAAGGTCGCATCGTTCAAATTGAAGAAGCCCTTGTTAGCCTCGATTTCCTCGCAGGTTGCATCAATGAATTTGGTACGGAGCATTCCCACGGCGAGGGCCTGTTTTGGAGTGATGGAGTCGAGCATCGCGGATAAGTACGCTTCGTCGTATGCATTGAGGGCATCCGAAGCCGTGTCTTCTTCTCCGTCGGCGTCGGCAGCTCCATCATTTTCCTGGTTCGGTGCAGCGCTTTGCGAAGGTGGCACACGGGTGCGGCGGAAGCCCCGCTTCGGGAACTGTTTTCGGATGCCACGAACGAGAGAGGCTCGCATCGAGGGTGGCGATTTTGATGATGCTGACGCTTGGTAGACGTCATCGAGTTCGTCGTCCTCGTCGTCGAACATGGATGGCAGCTCGATGCTGCTTTGGGCGGCCAAGATGCCCCGGAGCTCCTCCTCGTCGTACTCGCCTAGATCTCCGTCGTCTTCGTTGTCTGTCTCCCGTTTGTTGCCACTCCGCCCGTCGCTACTTGTATTTGCGAATCCGTGACTTCCTTGGTCTGAATGTGAAGCTCGCGTGCTTCGAGGGTCTCCATCGGGTCGGATGCCAAAGAGGAGAAGCAGCGTCGAGAGGTCGAGCTTGTTCATGTCCAGACCGAGGTCCCGCGCAAAGGCGGAGACCTGTTTCCACAGCTCCGAAGCAGACGACATATCTGGGCGCCGCGTCAAGCAGCTGGCCTGGACGCAGATCGCCGCTGCCGCCCGTCACGCTCTCGCTCTCGCAATCAGAGGTCCGCTCGCGGCCCACCGACGCACTGACCGAGCGACGCGCCAACGCACCGGCAGACCGACCCCGCGTCCCACGACGCCTGCGATGTCTGCGCGCGCAAAGCCCGTGTGCCGCGCGTCGCAGGTGCGCCCGTGCGTGCGGCACGCGCTGGCTCACCCTGCCAGCAGGCTTAGTGCAGGGTGTACACAAGCCGCCTAGAGTTTGCCAGCACGTGCAGCGCGCGCGCTCGTCGCCGGAGACTGCGTTGCGCTGCTGCTCGCGTCGGCAAGCCCCGGGTCGCTCGCTCGCTTCCGTTCGTTTGCTATGCCAGGCTTGGCTTGGCTTTCTTGCTCGGAGAGGCCAACGCACGGGTCGGTCTTGAGCGTTTGGTGAGTGAATGCTCGCTGGCCCCGGACCCGTGACACTTCGACCAGCAGCCAAGCCGACGCGGAAGACACTCGTTAGCTTTTGAGGGTGAGGCCAGCTCTGAGGGATCTAGACGTCGAAGTCGTGGACGCATGAGCGCGGGTTGCTGGTCGACCGCGTCGAACGCGTCACAGTTTTTCAAAGTATGTATACTTCGAAAAAGCGCGAAGAGTGGGTGTGTATACGAGTCATAAACGTCAACTTGCAGTTGACAGTGAATGAATGGATTTCATTACCAACCGTCATCGGTCTTGCGTCAGTGGCAGAGATTGACAAAAAGCAAAGCATGACCAGAATGCTGAGGTTTGGCAATCAAAATTCAAGATTGTTAGGCCTACGAGTGAACTTTTCAAAGATTACTTACGCCTTGCAATTTGCAGCTGCTTAAAGGGCGTCGTGGAGGGAGGCTGTTTTTTGGCGGATCCTACATCTGCGATCGCGCTTGTAGCACCTCGCTTCATTGGTGAGTGCGGACTCATTTGCCCACCTGCTGACAGTGAGCTTGCACGTGCGGCAGGAATGCCCGCTGGTCCCGCAAACGAACTGGACAGCGAAGAAGATGTAGTGGTTGCAGCGGCAGGAGCAGCACCAGCACTAGCACCAGCAGATGTATGAACCCCGTACGAGGCTGTTGTCGCTTTCTTTCGGAGAGCGCTTCCCGGAGTCTTGGCAAAGGGAGAGGGTCGGATGCGCGAAGAAGCAGCTACTGGCATGGCCTCGCGAGCCCTCCGAGGCCTCGACTGAAATGGGGGTGTTTGCGTGCGCTCGGGCCGCGCGGCAAGACGGCTGGGGGTTTGCTTGGCGAAAAATGATTTCTCCCCCGAATCAGCCAGCGTTGCACCGGGCGCAGCCGGGGCATCTTCAACACGCGATCCTACCTGTGATCCATGGGGCCGACGACGTGAAAAATACACGGATGAGGGCGCAGCGTTGGACTTGATGCTGCTAACTTCCGGCAGCGAAGGGGCCACATTGCTTGGTGCGAGATTCGCGCTTGCTCGAGTCTCTGATGATGATTTCGAAAGCCCAAGCTTCGGTACCTCGACCGAATTTTCCAGCACGCCTCCAAGTCGGTGCATATTGTCAGGTTGAAGATTAAAGGGAGTTCCTGACTCTGTCTGCTTTTCGACCAGAAGTTCGCGCACCCTGAGACGATCCGAAGCCTCTTCGTTTTCATCCGTGCCATTTTGCTCCATGTCTTGAACGTGCGCGGCGCGCGCCATCGCCGAATTGTTGTGCATAATATAAAGTGCAACGAGAAGATCGTAGGCAAGGCGGCTTTCCGCTTTGTTTTCGCTGCGGGACTTTTCATAGAGGACAGCCAGCACAACCTTGCGTTCCTCAAAGGAAAATGGAGTCTTGAGCATCACCTCGGAGAGCAGGGCACGCTTGCGTCGCGAGTCCTGCCAAATCCGCTTGAGCACGCCCTCGAGGGCATTATCCAGAACCGGCGGCTGCCGCAGCAAAAGCAAAAGTTGCATCCATTGTTTGCGCCAGCCCCCGTCGTTCATGTCTTCCCACGCAATGTCGTCCATGAGAACCTCGAGCACCGTGAAGCGGTTAGGGTGGTCTGATGGCCACAGTCGCTCGCCTGCGGTCTCGATAAACTCGAGGGCTGCCGTGGCCAGTCTGCGCTCTCGCAAAGCCTTGATGACGTATAGTCCATCAGGGACGCGCAAGTCGAGACCAGGCGCACGCTGCGACCACAGCTCGCGCAAACGTAGCGGTGCCAGCAGATTGACAACCCGGCTCGAGGCCTGCTCGACCTCCTCAGTGACCATGACCGTCCTATCGTCTGAGTCGGAATCTCTGCCGCTCGCTCCTTCTGCACCCGAGGGAGCCACTTCGGCAATGTCAGCTTCGTCGCCTGGAATGTATCGCAAAAGACACAGTCCCGCGACCGCGCGCGCAAGCTTGAGGTCAAGGCCAGCGATCGAGGCAAACTTTTGGGCCACAAGGTGAAATTGGCCTCCCAGTTCTGCCAGTCCCCAATTTGCCGAAGTCTGCAACGCGGTGAGGAGGCAGTAAAGCACAGCGCACCCGAAAAGCTCCGTGCCTTTTGCATGGCGCACCTCGACAATGCACTCTTGATTGAAGATGCGCTGTTCGGTGTCGATGTTGACGTCACCAAAGGCCATGGCAAGGATTTGCTGGTAACTGCCATCGCTGCCGGATGCCACGGCTTTGGAAAGCTGAGCTTCTGCACGAACAAGATCAGCGCCATTTCCGAGCCTATCCAGGGCCTGCGCGATGGAAAGCTGTTTCCTCAGCACCTGAAGCGCCTCGATAACGTTGCGCTGCGTTTGCCTAACGCCTTCCTCGAGGAGCCGCACGCGAGCGTCGTCTCGTTGTACGTCGCTGCGCTCTGCCTCGAGCTCGTCACGCTGGAGAGAGAGCATGTGACCCGCCACGACGCTACGCACGCGCGCTTTCCACGCAAGCTCGCGCCAGCCCTCGCCGCCTTCGCACAGGCTGCGCGCCACCTCGCGCCGCAGCGCGTCCACCTCCTCGTGGAGCCACGCCAGCGCGCGCCGCTGGCCCCATGAGCTCTCGCCCCAGCGCGGGTCCACCTCCGTCTGCAGCACGCGCCGCGCGCGCGCCCATGCCGCGCGCTCCGCCACCTCCGCCATCGTCTCGCTGCGCGAGCCCGCAACGAAGCCACTATGCCGCGCCACGAGCGAAGGAGAAGAAGCCCAAGCCACCGCCGCAAGCAAGCTGAGGCCACCCGCCTGCCTGACTAAGAGTGAGCGGTCGATTGGATCAATCTTTCGGAAAGAGCTTCCCAACTTGGTAACGACCGCGGGGCGTGCATGATAGATCAATACGGGGTAAAGGAAGCAATCTGCTCCTTATGATCTTCGCTTGGGCTCGAGCTCGGACTTGGGCTTGGATTGGGCTTGCGTTCGTCGTTGTTACGATTCAACCGTCCAAGAATGAGATTGAGAAATGGTTTTTTCCATTTTATTGTTATTATTTTTTGTCAAAAAGAATGGAGCTCGCTTGCAATAGATTGATGACGAAAGCTTGTGTTATCCCAAATGGACTAGCTGTACGTCTGGATCTTGGACTTGAAATTGCGTTCATCGCCATTGCGATTCCATATTTAAAACAGCAATTCAATAGATTCACGGTCAAGTGATCTTTTCGAGGCATCCCATGGAGCTCACGCCAGAGTCCTTTACAGATTCTGTCGTTCCTATAAAATAATGCAGAGGATGACGCGGATGGAATGAAGTCGTGTGAAATCTTGAGTATGCTTGACTTGTCCATAATGAAATCCTTGTATCATTATTAATAGTCTCGCTCCTGAACGTTGGCCAACGAATCGCAACCTTCAAGTCTATACAAGTTGGCCTTGCGCAGAACGAGATGTCTCTTCACAACTGTCGCGCCGGCTTCTATGTCGTCAAGCTACGCCGAGCGACGGCAGTCAATTTTGCACGCCGAGCCTCCGCTCTCAAGCAAGTATCACCGAATGAGGGCAAACACATAAGTCCTTTATTACAATACTTGTGCTTAACATTATAGAATAAAAAAACAAGACACGGGAAGATTGAATGGCCGGAGTTCAGGAGCACAATCATTTGGGACAGGGACAATTTGCCATGAAATGACTGACGCCCGGATCGTGGCAGCTGGATGCTGTCCCAGGCGCGCATCGCTATCGCTGTGCCCGGGCGACGCGGTAGGTCTCTTTGCATAGCAAACACCAAACCTGAGACAAGGATCAGCCAAGCAGAATCAACAAGTACGACGAGGAGAGGAAAGTGTTTGAGGGGCGAGACCCGGCCACCATCATTTGCGTGGTGAATCATGCTCAAGGAGGACGCGGTAGAAATCAAGGTTAACGAGGCACAGCCTGCCGAGCTCGAGGCGGCTCATGCGCAACAACTGGAAGAAGATGCCTCAAGTAGCCTTCCGATCGGCGTTGTTTTGCCAGAAAGCGACCTTCCGGACAACGTAGACAGTGAGAACGCTTTGGCAGAGGTGCCTCGTCAGTACCTTTCCAACCTTGCCAAGCGACCGTTGCTTCTCGTGGATGCTAGTGGCGACGCGCATACCTACATGCTGCGGCCATGGTCCTGCGTGGTTCTCATTCTCCTCATGGAGTTGCTGGAACGCCTCTCCTTTTACGGCATCAACTTTACGCAAACCGCATACCTGACTGGCACGTATGGACCATGGAGCCCGGAGCTTACCTCAACGGAAGCAAGCTCGTGGGTCATGACATCGACAGCAGTTGCATACTCGATTCCATTTCTTGGAGCAATCATCTCGGATGGCTTTCTTGGCAACTATAAGACCATCCTCCTTTTTTCGGTGGCAGTCTACATTCCTGGTCTTCTCATCATTGCTTTGTGCACTAATGAGAGCATTTTCCCCTCGGGCGTGTATCCTACGTCCTTGCTCGCAGCTGGTCTTCTGGGTCTATATCCGATTGGAGCCGGTGGCATCAAGGCGTGCGTAAATGTGATGGGGGCGCAGCAGTTCCACCCCATTCTGCAGAAGAAGCAAGTCTCGAGGTACTACGTCTGGTTTTACATGTTCATCAACATTGGTGCGCTTGCAGGAGGAATCGCGATTCCAATCATTATGCAATCCAACGTCTTTGCGGCCTACATGATTCCGGTGGTCGGTCTTAGCCTCGGCGTCATCGTCTTTGTTCTTGGAACCCCGCTCTACGTGCGCGTGCGAGCGCAAGGGAGCGATATTGTCGAGAGTCTTCGCGCAATGGTCGCGAGCTGCCAGCAGTGCCCTCCAAGTCTTGAAAAAACCAAGGCAAGCCACGGCGGCAACTACGATGACATTTTCATTGACAAGGTAAAGGTCATTGGTCGACTTGTGCCCATTATGCTGACTGTTGTGCCGTTCAACATGGCGTATGGGCAAATGTCGAACGTCTTTGTTATCCAAGGTAGCGTCATGCAGCCGGTAGGCTTTATCGACGCCTCATGGATGCAAAACTTTGATGCCTTCTCGGTGTTGCTCTCTGGTTTCGTCTTGAGCACCTTTGTGTTTCCATGGCTCGAACGTACGGGTCGCATGCCAAACATGCATACCAAGTTTGCAATTGGGTCGGCATTTGGGGCGCTAGCTCTCATTGCTGATGCAATTATTGACTACGAGATCCATGCCGCCTTTGCAGTCTCTGGAGACAAGCTTTGTGTGCTATGGCAGGTGTTTCCTTTCTTTCTGATTGGAACAGGGGAAATCTTTGCCATCTCGTCTGCATACGACGCGGCGTTTCAGCTCAGCCCCGTTGGTATGAAGTCTTTTGGCTCTGCGCTGAACTTGTTCATGATTGGGGCTATTCCGAACTTCATTTCCGAGGGCATTCTCAACGCCTGCGCAGTCTGGTTCACTACCAATGATGGCAGCACGGACCTTTCCACCCTTGAGGCCTACAGCCAGGCTCAAGTTTACAACTATCTCTGGGTTCTGGTGGGCATTGCCTTTCTTGGCGTCGTTGTGAACCTTGTGCCGCAGGTTCAAGTATTTTACGCTGTCACTGAAGAAAAGGCTGCAGCAATTACCGCAAAGTCAGTATAAGCCATGAAAAGGTATACAGAAACATTCATCGCTTGCTCGGGGATCTTGTACCGATTGCTCGGAGTTTTCGCTTGTATTTTCAAGTCCGGCCGGCCGTCAAGGTCCATTTCCCAAGTGATGTTACACTCCCACCATTTCACAATTGCTATCTGCAGCGAACAGCAGCTACTTTTTGTGCTGCTTGCGTTTGCAGCAGCTGCAGCCGTATGCTGCGTGACCGGTGAGATAAACTGGCGTGAGCGCGTCATGCGTGCTGTACCGCTGCACTGCTGATGAGAGAAAACCGAATGTCTCGTTTAGGGCACTCACCGACTCGCTCGCCTCAAGGACGCCTGGCAGTTTGCTATGGCATGGCTGATGCGCCACACGGACCGTGCCGATCGAGTGCTGCCGATTGCTACCGTCTGCTGCGGCCGACGTACATTTTGCTGGTAGGAGCTGCTGCGCGTGCGGCATTCAGGTGCGGCAGTGGTGGTTTGCTTCTGATTCATCGCTGGTTCGATTACTCGACCCGCCGCTCCGATGATCGACGACGAGCAAGTATAGTCTTGATCACGCCAACGCTTGGAACCTTTGGCTGAGAGACGAACAAGACGAGCCAATGGGTGAAAAAATGCGCAAGCAACAACCACAACCAACGCGCGTCGCGAGCAATGCCGAGCGGGTTCCGAGCGAGAGCGAGCGCTCGCATGTCGCGAAGAAGTAAGCTTTCTGAGGCCCTTCCTCTTTTCTGGCCACCCTCCTCTCACTCCGGCACCCTGGGTAGCTCGGCGTTGGTAAGATGCGGCCAACGATTCAGATTTTGCGGTGCGTGCTGTATTCTCCGCGCGCGCACGCTGTGTCGCTTCAGCGACACCGACTCTGCGTCACCGCCAAGCCAGACTCGACGGCGAGCTGCAGCTGCAGCCTGCACTGCGCTGCGCTGCACTGCTGCAGCTGCTGCTGCGACTTTCTCTCCATCCGTCCCATCTGTTTCATTTCCCCCCGTGTTCACGCGTCGCTCCGACGAAGCTCCTCCTGACCGCGTTTGTCTGTTGCTGCTGCTAGCGCTGCTGCTAATGCTGCTACAATCGTGGTGCGGATCTTTGCTGTCACTACAAGCTGCGGCTGCAGCGCTGTCGCCATGATCATGCCGGTGCTGCTGCACGCCTGGGAAAAAAGGAAGGAAGGCACTTCTCCATCTCCCTCAAGCGACATGCGAGCGAGGCGAGGCTGGGCCGGCGAGGCGAATGTGGAGAAGGAGAAGAGGAGGTCCTCGCAGAGCAAGCACGGCAGCAGCGACAGCGACAGCGACAGCGACAGCGACATCGGAAGCGGAAGCGGAAGCGGCGCGGCGGCACCGGTGCTGCTGGCTGATCTGGCGCGGGCACCCGCAGCGGGCGATGGCAGCTGAAGTCTCGCCCCACAGCGATTCGGCGCATGAACCGTCTTGCAGTGAACGCGCGCCACGCGCCTCCCGAGCCCAGCCGAACGAGTCTCCGCCGCGCCTCCGCTGCTCGTCGCGTCCACTCCTACTCCTCGCCTTTGTTTTCGCCTTCGCCCCTCCCCGCCGCCGCCTTGCTGCCGCCTTGCTGCCGCAGCGCCACGCCTCGCGAGGTCGTGCGGAGCGCAGAATCGACCTCGCTTCGAAGACACGCCGCCGGCCTTGGCCCCGGCCTTGGCGAGGGCGCTGCAGACCATTGCCAGACGCGGCGCTGCGCTCGCGACAGCGGCTGCGGCTGGCGATGCATGGGCGCCTCCCGCGGCCGCTTCCGCGTGCGAAGCGCCGGTGGTTGCGAGCGTGACCGCTCTGCGCCAGGCTCTCCGGACTCGGAGCCCTCCCTGGCCATTCAGCGAAGGCGTTCTGGGCAGGAAGGCTCGACGCGACGCGGCCCGGCCTCGATTGCGCGGCCTTCGACCGGCGTTTGGCGGGCTCGCAAAGCCTGCTCGCTCGTCTCGTCTTGCCTCGCCTCGCCTCCGCGTCTCGTCTGATTTGGTTGCATTCTGGGCTCGCGAGCGTGAGTCGGCGTGCGGCCTCAAGGGCTGGATGTGGTCGCCAGTGCACCCGGAATGACGATGACGACGACGACGACGAGGGAATGGTGTGGTGAGGATGGTGAGATTTTTCCAATGGCCCTGAAGGCCGGGCCGAGGGAGGAAAACACGGGGCGCTCAGTCAGCCGCGGTTCATACCATCGCCCGCGCGAGATCGCAGGCGAGCACGCACGCCTGCACATGCGCGTCGCGTCGCGTCGCGTCGCGTCGCGTCGCGTCGCGTCGCATCGCATCGCATCGCATCGCGCCTGCGCGTTTGCGTGCAGTGCTTGCGTGCGCTCTAGCGCGGTCGTCGCGTCGGAGCTCGCGGCGGTTTTTGCGGCGCGCGGTCAGCGTGAGTCAGGGCGGAGGACGGCCTTAAGAGCGTGCGTGCCAAGTTCGGTCTCGGCATCGCGAAGAAGGAGGGAGAGAGGAAGCCCCGCAGCCACAAGCAGCAAGGGCATAATGCGCGAGTTCGACATGAATGTTCGAGATGATTCCCGGCGCGGCGGCAGCGTGCAAAAAAAACTGGGAAGAGGACCGACATCGAGGAGCGCGACCCGCAGCCGACTCACGATTCGAAGCCTCCCGGCAACGGCCAGCCCCGCCCCGTCCAGTCCAACCCAGCCTCCGTTGCCGCCACCGCAGACCGGGTCCTCGGGGACGGTCCTCCGAGAAAGCCCACTCTCGTCTCGATGCTGCTTTTTTGTTTTCCGCTGGAATTGCGTGAGTAAGAAGATACAGGGGCTCCCGCAGCTGGCCAAGTCTGTCGAGGCCTAGCTGGATCAATCATTCCTCCATTGTTTCAACCATTCATCCGCTCGTCCTCCGTGATATTGAGCGATGCGATCGACTGCGATTGTCATCGAGTGTCCCTCGCAGCCTCGCGAATTCGGCTCTCGGCGCCGCGCCAGCTGTAAATTTTCCGAGCGCCGTTCGGTCAATCGGTTGGTCGACGGTTGATTGGTCAGTAGGTCGTTTGATCGTTCAGCCGGCAGCGATCGGTCGGCAAGTTGGTCGTCCTTGCCGGCGAAGCGAGGCAAGGCGAGACAAGGGAAAATTTCGTTTGATCTTGAGTGGGGCCGAATGGGTTGGACGCAAATCGAGCAGTCTCGGCAACGCGGCAGAGGTTTGGGACTCGCAGCCAAACATCAGAATGCGCGTGCCGCTCGAGAGCATCTGAATTTCGCGAACGATCGCCTCGCTGTCGTTGTCGCGGCGCAGGCAGACCTGCCAGTGCGGCGAGCGTGAGCGGAGGCCAAAACAAAAGAGTCCCAGCTGAGAAAAAAAGGAGAGAATGGTAGTTCTTCCCTCTTGTCTGAGCCCCAAACAAGTGTGACACTTACAGTTAGTCGAGGAAGCTCCTTGGAAACACGCGCAGGATTCAGGCACCAAGCGCGTTTAATGAGGATCATACCGACCTAACTGACATCAAGCAGCTGAGCCAACCAAGCAAGCTACCAAACGATCTGTCCATTCATCCGCCCATCAATTAATCCATCAATCAATCACAGTCGATTACAAGGAGAAGAGCGGGCGAGCAGGCGAGCAGGCGAGCAGCAGCAGCAGCAGCAGCATCAAACCCGAAACTCGATCAGCCAGAGAAAGCTCTAGTGTGATCAATCGAAACATCAAGGAAGAAACGAAGCGCGACCCGAGGCAACGAGCGTGGCCAAAATGCTTGGCAAGGAGCAAGACCTCAAGGTCGGGCGATCTGATGTTCCTCAGCAAGAGGAAGTGATGGACTCGGCAACCGTGTCGCCTGAGAACGACCTGCCTGACGATATTCGCAGCGAAGACCAGCTCTCGCTGGTGCCCGAAGTATATCGCTCGGATAACCCGGAACGCCCGCTCAAGTCCAAGGATGCGGCAGGCAACGAGTACACGTACGTGCTCAAACCCATGTGGTACTGCGTGGTGCTGATCCTTCTCATGGAGCTTCTCGAGCGACTCTCGTACTATGGCATCAACTTTACGCAGACTGCCTACCTCACTGGCAGCTATGGAGACTGGAGCCCGCTTTTGGGATCAACGCAGGCTAGCTCGTGGGTTCTCACGTCGACGGCCATCGCCTACTCGGTCCCCTTCCTGGGCGCCATCATTGCCGATGCCTTCATTGGCACATACTGGACAATCATCGTATTCACGAGCTTTGTCTACGTTCCGGGTCTCTTGCTCATTGCCCTGTGTGCTCGCGAGCAGCTTTGGAATGGCGTGTACCCGCAAAAGCTTCTTGCGGCGTCTCTCATGGGTCTGTACTCTGCCGGCGCAGGTGGTATCAAATCTTGCGTCAATGTGCTGGGAGCGCAGCAGTTTCACCCCCTTTTACAAAAGGCCCAGATCTCGAGGTACTATGTGAACTTTTACATGTTCATCAACATTGGCGCCATTGTGGGTGGCATTGTTATCCCGCTCATCACGCAGATTAACGTTTTTGGCGCCTACATGATCCCCGTGTGCTGTCTCGCGCTCGGTCTCATCGCCTTTATTGCCGGAAGTAGGCGGTATGTCCGTATGAAGCCGCAAGGCAGCGATATCTTGGAGAGTCTTAAGGCCGTTGGCGCAAGCTTTGGCCACTGCCCGCCCAACATGGAAAAGGTCAAGGTCAGCCGAGGCGGAAAGTACGATGATGGCTTTATTGAGAAGGTCAAGATCATTGGCCGTCTGATTCCCATTATGCTCGCCACGGTGCCTTTCAATATGGCGTACGGCCAAATGGCCAGTGTTTTTGTGATCCAGGGTACCGTGATGCAGAATTCGGGTATGATTGATGCTTCGTGGATGCAGAACTTTGATGCGTTTTCGGTCATTCTCTGCGGCCTCCTCATCAGCCGCGTACTTTACCCGTTCCTGGAACGCCGCGGCATGGAGCTGCACATGACGACCAAGTTCTCCATTGGTACCTTTTGCGGTGCCCTCGCCATTCTCGCGGACACGATCATTGACTACAAGATTCACTCCGCGTACGAGGCGACGGGTGAGCCCATCAGCATTTGGTGGCAGATCTTCCCCTACTTTTTTGTCGGTGCCGGAGAGATTTTTGCCGTGTCTTCCGCCTACGACGCTGCCTTCCAAATCAGTCCCGATGGCCTCAAATCTTTCGGCTCTGCGCTCAACTTGTTCATGGTGGGCGCTGTTCCCAACTTCATCTCAGACGCTATCCTCAACGGCTGCGAGGCGTGGTTTACCAATGACGCCGGGTCGACAGACATTAGCACGCTCGAGCTCTACGCGCAGTCTAAGGTCTACCTCTACCTCTGGGTGCTCTTCGCGATTGCCATGTTCGGCACCCTGGGCAACCTCGTGCCCTGGTTTCGGACGTTTTACTCGTGCACCGAGGAGGCCTCGAAAGACCTCGTGCGCGCCTCGCGCAAGACTGTCGAGAGCAACATCCTCACGGAGTCGCATGCCGTGTAGACGGTCTTCGTACACTATTCTACTACTATCCTACCCTAGTATAAGCTCAAGTCAAGCAAGCTGCCATCAGTCATCATGTTCGCCTTCTTCTACTTTCTTCTCCTTGACTCTTCTTCTTATTCTTCTTCTGCGTCTTCACGTTTTTCTCCCTGCGCCAGTTTCCCATCTCCGCCGCGTCGACACTGGATCCCGCTCCAAGCCGCCTCCAGCCGTCTCCAGGTCGCATCATTCCGCGAGTATGCACGGCAGGCTGGCGTCCGCGGACACGTGGCAGGCCGCGAGGGTTCGCAATCATTGTGCTCGCGGCTCGTGCGGCCGGATTACAGCGTCGCGCGCGTGCACGCACTCGCTCGCTCCCTGTTAGAATCATCTACTAGGCTAGTATCTATACTTCTACTTGCGCCGGTTGGTCGCGGTGCACACCTCCGAGTTGCTCTATACTCGAAAACGGTGGCCGCTGTGCACGCGCGACCGGGGCGGATTCTCGATTGGCCGGCCGTTTGCGCGACTGTGCGGCGCGGTTTGCGCGACTTGGAGGGCGCTTTGGCCGACTGGCGAGGGCGCGGAAGAGGGAAAGGGACAGACTGGGCTGGCCGCGCCGTCGCGGCCTCGCGCCGACTCTGGAGACGGCGCGGGACGCCCGACCTGCGGAGGCGGGAGCGGTGGCACGCAGGCCGCGGCGGCCGGACGTGCAGGGACAACTCGTCGCGGGCGGGCGGGCGTGGCAGCAGCGAAGCAGGCGGGCAGGAAGGCCGGGCAGGCAGGCAGGCAGGCAGGCAGGCAGGGGCGCGCGCGTGCCCGGGAAGGAAGAAGGCGCTTTCTACACACTTGAAAAAGAACTTGAAAGGAAGGAAGGAAGGAAAGAAAGAAAGAAAGAATAAAAAAGAAAAGAAAAGGAAAAGAAGGGAAAAGCAAAAAAAAAGAGAAAGAAAAGAAAAAGAATAGAGGCCTGTTGAGGGGAGAGGAAAAGAAGGAAGGAAAGAATCTGAAAGGACGTGGCGTGCGGGCGCAGATACGAGTTTAGCACGGCGACGTGCACGTGCTGGCGCCTGGGAAAGAAGCGAAAGAAAGAAAGAAAGAAAGAAAGAAAGAAAGAAAGAAAGAAAGAAAGAAAGAAAGAAAAGAAGGAGGGGCAAGAAGAGCAGGGCTCTCTCCCTCTCTCGAAGTCTCTCTCTCTCTGTCTCTCTCTCTCTCTTGCAAACACCCATCGCCGCACACGCCTCGCGCCCGCCCGCCCGCCCGCCCGCGCACGCTCGCACGCGTACGCCCGCGCGCGCTTCGCTCGCTCGCGCACGTATCGCCTGCACGCATCTCCAGCGCGCGCGCGGCCTCGAAGGGAGGGGCCAGCAGAGCAGGGCAGACACGGACGGGCCCGCGGCATCCATCCCACTCGACTTTACTTTTTACTAGGCTCGCGCCTGCGAGGGGCAAGCTCGAGTAGGCGGATACGGCGCGCGAGGGCGCAACCGCAAAGGACAGGCAAGAAGGGCAGAGAGAAGGGCGAGGCAAGATGAGCGGGAGCCGCAACACGCGGGGAACCTTTGTGGTGCTCAAGCATGCGAACCAGCGGCGCACAGACCTGAGCAAGTACACGAAGCGCACGCTGGGCATGGGCAACCTGCGTGAGGCCGTGCAGCTGCCGTCCGGCGAGAGCATCAACGAGTGGATCGCCACCAATATTGTGGACTTTTACAACGAGATTGCCATGCTCTACGACATGTGCTCCGAGGACGCCGAAAAGTTCGTCGAGCCCGGCGAGGGCTTCCCACCCAACTTTGAGTACCGCTGGGCAGACGGCGGCTCGTCGACGCCTATTCGCTGCAGCTCGCCAGAGTACGCCAACTACGTGCTGGCTTGGATCGAGGAACAAATTCACGACGTCAGCATTTTCGTAGTTGACGAGAGGGACGACTTTCCCGACGATTTCGAGGATATCGCGCAGAAGATCTTCACACGTATCTTCCGCATTTACGCGATCATCTACCATGCACACTTTCACTATGTTGAGGAGCAAGGCGCTGCCGAGCATCTCAATACCTCCTTCAAGCACTTTTGCTTTTTTTCCCACGAACACGGTCTTCTCGACCCAAAAGAGGTTCGCGCTCTTCAGGAGCCCGTTGACCGTCTCCTCGAGCAGTACAATAACTCTTGAAGCTCTTTGCGCGGGCATTACATCGAACATATTCTAAAATCCAAGCTCTTACAACAAGTCCTGCTCTACTCTCAACCCCGACATCCATCCTTTCTAAGCATATAAAAAAAAAAGGAAAGAAAGAAAGAAAACAACAAAAAAACCACTTCCGCGCCTCTCTCTCTCTCTCTCTCTCTCGCGCGCGCGCGCGCGCGTAATACTGATTTACCCCCAAAAAACACCTGTAGCGGCGAGACATATCTTGCTCAGAATCACAAACACAAACAGAATTTCCAAGTGACTCTTGCTCGGCCCTGTCATGACAATAAGGCTTCATGCAAATCTCGCACGAATACAATCGGAAATTTCTTCGAACGCGAGCATGCATGCAGGTTCCATTTCTCCATATTTGTGAATTCGTGAGATCCTGACGGGGCTGTTCCAGCAAGCAAATTGTCGTAATCAGCGCACAAACTCAGATATGCTCGACGCCGCTACAAACTGTTTAAACCCTTGTATCGCTCCTGATTGCCGAGCTTTCGGAAGACCGTATTTACATCATGACGGCGCTTCTTTTCCTCATTCCCTTTTGCATTTTTGACGATTCTATGGAAAGGAACTCTGCTTGACCTCTTCTTGCTTCGTTCAGTGGCATCTGCCGCCGTTTTGTTGACAAGAAAGTAGAGCATGGCTGTCCCTGTTTCGACATTCGCCATCTCTATGCATTGCGTTTACGCTAGTACTCCGAATCGATGAGCTGCGCGCCGCGCCCGGAAACACTAAAGCAATAAAAGTGAACAAGTTCCTGATGTTTTTGTTTTCGTTCTTGATTTGTTTTTTGATAAAAATTCGGTCACACATTCTGGACCGCTGTACTCTTGCTATCTTGGAGTGACGCCGCTCTTGCAATCGATGATGTTTCCTCTTCGGGCGTGTTCTGAGGAGCAAGCAACAGCCTTTCGGGCAGATTCGCGTTGATTGCCTCTGCTTCTGCGATGACCACGACCGAGGCTTCGGGCGCCTCCAGGTTAGAATTCGCCGGCCCTTCTCGCTCAAGATGCATGGACACGCCTTTGCGAGGCAATTTTGTGTCCTGACTTGACTGCTCATTCGGTTGAGTGGGCTCTTGCGCAGGCGAAGTCCCTGATGCGTCCGTTCTGCTTACAGCTCCAGGAGCTCGCAGCTCGGCCAAGATGGCAAGAACTGACACAACAATCCCGAGGCATCCGAGCGCGATAACTACAATCTGCAACGCCTCAGACTTTTTGCTTTCCGTAACAAGTGCACGTGTGAGCCCGCAAAACCCGAGAAGTAGCAAAAGAATTAGCATGAGTTGCGCAAAGTGCTGGTTTGAAATAATACCCCCTGTCTTCGAGTCATCGTACGGCTTGACCACCTGCACCACAGAAAGAAAAAGCGAGACAAAGGCCACGAAGCAAATCACAGCGATTGATGCATGAATCTGCGTCAAGAGCACGAACCCAGACGTGAGCAAGAACCGTCGAACAAGCTCCACGCTCTCGTAAAAGCCCACGCGCGCCTTGTAGGGGACCCACAGAAAGTTCGAAGCCCTTTTCCACACGGGCCCAAGCGAGGCCCTCTTGAACCACAGGCCAAAGAACAGCAGCGCTATACCAATCGGGTATACCGCAATCATGATACCCGAGTAGATGCGAAAGGCGGCGCTCTCTGCGGATGCAAAGTCAATCGTGTAGTCCGCTGGCAGACTCTCGTACGGCTCGGTGTCGCCAACGAACCGTTCAAAGGGCTGTGTCAGAAAAGCGCGCACAATTTGCGCCGACACGCTCGAGTAGACGATAAATAGTAGCTCCAGTCCAAGCCATACGGCCCATCCAAGCGCAGCGTCGTAGTTGCCGCGCCAGCGAAAGCACCATGCCGTGAAGCCCATAAGAGCCAGAACGCCGAGCGGCCAAATTGTCACAGCCAAGAGCGATGTGTAAAAGTTCACATCCACACTTGCACATCCGATGTTGAAGAGCGCCACCAGGGCACCCAGGTCCGCCGAAGTCACAAAACCCAGTGCAGCACCGTCGATCCCGCTCGATGTCAAAAAGTCAGTTGTTACGAGAAACTCGCGGTATATTTGCAAAAATACAATCGCCAAACGCGCCTTGACAGCAACACTTTGCATGCGTGACAGCGACGCGGCATAGAAGGCAGAGGCGCAAGTGAACCGAGTTTGGCTTTGGCGCCGCTCCTGGCGAGCCCCCGAGCGTCTCAGCCCTCCCAGAAAGACCACAGCCGACACGGGCACCAGCGCTAAAACGACCATGATCGCGAGCCACAGGTTAAAGAGAGCCTGATCCATGCGTTTCGCCTCATCCGTGCACTCCTCGCACGCGCCACTTGATCGAATGCCAAAGCCTTCATAGCACGAAGAACACATGATTCCCGTATGATAAGGCGAGCAGTACACGTCAGACCCCGATATCGAGTTCGCTTCGTCTTCAAGTCTTCGCGTCTTGACCGATGCTGTTGGGTCACAGTACGAGGCTCTCTTACACTCGTGAATGTCGAGACTGCGGTTGGAGAAGCGCCAAAAGCCAGCATTTAGCGGAACTGTCCCAATCACGAGACCCGGGGCGTTGCATTGTAGAGCTCCTTCGGGAAACTCGTCATCGTCACAAGCAAGCGCAGCGTCCGTCTCTGGGTTGAAAAAGGTGCCTTCCTGCGCCAGGCAAGCATCCACCGAGGTCGAGCCTTCCGCTGCTGTCTCTGGCCGCGAGATAGGGCACTGCAAGCATACGAGCGAGTCGCCATCATTGTAGAAACCAGGTCGGCAAAGCGTGCACTTCGCCCCGTCACTGTTCTCCTGCCCAGGTGGGCAGACGATACTATCTACGCACTTTGCGGACCCATCTGCAATCGTTGTGGTCCCATTGGCGCACGGCTCGCAGGCCTCAAGCCCATATTCGGCTTTAAAGAATCCAAGCGCACAAGGCTGGCAGCCGTCCGCAGTGAACTCTTCGCCAGGCGCACATGTGCACTCTGTGGATCCGGCGTCCGTGGTGACCATGTTGTTCGAACATGCTCTGCAAGAGTGCATGCCGTAATCGGGCTTGAAGGTTCCCACACGGCAAAGCTGACATGTGGACCCTTCGAGAGCCAGCCCCGGCGCGCAGGAACACTCAAAGTCGTCAATGTCAGGGTTTCGAACAAAGTTACCCTGGCAAGCGCAGTCCTCCAGCGACGGGTACGATGGATGCACAAATGTCCCCGGGGGACTGGATCTTGCCGAGTTCGCTGGACACTCGTTCGAGCAGGATGGACCGTAATGCGTGTTGTCGCACTGCTCGCAAGCGACACCAGCAAAGTTTGGTAGACAGTCGCAGACGCCGGCGGCAAAACTCGTGGAGGAAAGGCCAAAACTATCGCGCTCATCATTGAATGTGCTCGAGAAACCTTCCTTTGCACATTGACCACGGCCTCGCGTGCATTGTGAGGCGCAGTCTGCAGCTGTGTTCTCAAAGAGATAAACCCCAGTACTGGTTGCGACCCAAAGGTCAAGGTCTCCATCTCCATCTGTGTCAGCAACAACGGGAAGCGAATTGCTGGACGAAACCTTGAAGTCTTCGAATACTTGTGGTAAGTCGCTTGTGGTATTGAACATGAAGGATGGTGCAGAAGGCGTGCCTTCATTCAAAAAGACACGAAGAAAGTCGAAATCGCTGCCTACCAAGAGGTCGAGATCGCCATCGCTGTCAATGTCAAAGAAAGAGATCTGGCACCACCGAGATTCGCACGATGCGAGGACTTTCTCAGATAAAAGGAGACTTGGAGGATTTTCTGGCTCTTTGAGTGTTCGAGAATCGTAATCAACAGCGTAGGCAACAATGTTCCCCTTTTCCCAGTTGGCCGCGTAAGCGAGGACTCCGTCACCGTCGATATCGGCAAAGGAAAAGGAAATTGCTCCACCAACATCAGCCTTTGAAAGTTCCACGTCACCAAACTTGACCATTTGACCCGTTTCGTCCTGCTCCCACCACGAGGCGAAGACTAGAGGATTTGTTCGTTTACCATATCTCGATACCACAATAGCCCTAAGTGTCGTGTCAGAGGAGCTTGATTGCGGCAGAAAGTTTACTTGAGGGGTATCGTGGGTGTCGCTAAAGGTTGAAAAGGGATTCTCGGCATTATTAGGCCCAAAATGCGAATAGGCCGATGTTGGGCCATCATTGCGGAAATAGTGAATCTTGCCATCCTTCGTACTACCAACGAAAGCGTCGAGGTCCCCGTCTGCGTCCACATCGGCGAAAGAGAGACCCAGAGCACCTGAGATAGCGTCAATGGACTCAACGACGGACGCCAGTGGGTTGGCGCTCCAATTGTTGTCGTTGCCAATTGCCACGAACGCACTTGGACGTTGCGAGGTAGAAGCGCGAGTGAAGGTGCGAAAGCTGGTGCCAAAAAACGCGTCGGGGCTTCCTGTATCAAAAAGATCTGCAAAGGCCAATGTGCGTGCACACGCATGATCATATCTTCCGCTGCTAGCGCATTCAGGTACCACAGCAATCACGTTATTAAGGGGGTTCTCGGCATCATTCGCCAAAGCGAAAGCTGGGCTCGACGAAGAGCCGGTATTGCGGAAAAAGTAGGTCTCAAAGCTTACGCTTGTTGCCACAAGGTCTGTGAGACCATCGCCGTCAAGATCGACAGCACTCAGGTCGGTGAGTGCACCAACGTTGGTAAAAGTCATGCTGTGTCTCTCGAAGTGAGGGGTTTTCGATGTCCCGATGTTGCTGAAGATTGTGATTTTGTTTGGAACCTCAAAGTTGGTGTCGTCGACGCTGCCGAGGATACATAAAAGGTCAAGATCGCCATCATTGTCAATGTCAACCAGACTGACGCTGTCTGCCCAGACGTATGTTTCGCCTTGCATTTCTTTAATATTGCGAAAGGGGTCTTGCTCGGAATCGCTTGTGATCTTGTCAAATCCACCATTGCCGTTGTTGAGGAAGACATCCGGACGAAAATCGTTCTTACCAAAATTTCTGCCCGCATCGCTCGACAGAATCAGGTCAAGATCCCCGTCTCCGTCAAGGTCACCAACATCAAAATTTAGACTTACCCCTTTGGAGTTCACCTTGCCAAATGGGTAAAGGCTGCCGGATTTGCCGCCAGATTTCTTTGAAAGCGTCTGAAAAGCAGGTGCATTTTTGGTCCCAATGTTATGCATGTAAATGAGACCCTTTTTAGAGAATACATCATCGACGGCAAGCAATACGTCAATGAGACCGTCACCATCAAGGTCTGCAAAACGCAGGGAACTGCTCGTGTGCAAATCTGCGTCGGACTCTTCGCTCTCCAAAACTGCGTCTTGCTCCTGCACGTAAAAGGGTAGTTGCTCGCGCGCGAATCTGCAGGCTCCAGAGCCTGGCCCTTGTTCGCCCCCGGCACTCGCAAAGCCGTCAAAGCAGGGCCCGCACGTCGTCTCGTTCTCGCCGTCTAGGCGTCCCTGGAGCTCGCAGATCCGCGTCGCGTCTGCCGCGGCCCCGGCAAGCTGGGCACGCACGCCACCCACGCCTACGCAGACCACCAGGACGAGGACCCAAGCGGCGGCCACGCACGCGTCGTCGCGCCCCTTTCGGCGCGGCATCGTGCCGCCGGTGGCTTCGCGGCCCCTTCTCGTGAACGATCGACCTCCGCCTCGAGCTCGACCTCGGGTTTGCGCTCCCGCTCGAGCTCTTCGCGCGTCTACGCGCCCTCGAGGGCGCTGGCGACTGCGCCAATCAGGTCTGCAGCGTCCCTCAATCGAGTGGCTCGATCAAATCAATCAATCACACCCGATCGACGATCGCCGCTGCCGCGCGGACGCGCTCCCTCGCTTTGCTTGCGGCGGGCGAGCCTGCCCGTGCGCCGCGCCCGAAAGAGGATCGCGGCCGCGGCGATGTCGAACGGCGACGTCGAACGAACGGCGATGTCGAACGCGGGGCGCCAGAGCCGGACCCGGATCGCGCCAGCGCCGCGACGCCGCGCTTCGAGTTGGGGTGCTCAACGCGGCCGCGGCGGCTGGAAAGACACCGCTCGGGCAGCCGTGACCAGCCCCCAGCTCCCACACTAGCGCGCGCTGTGGAGCACAGACCCGGGTGGGTGTGGTGTGGGTGCGGGGACCGGCGCCGCAAAGCGCAACGCGAGGTCGCGTGCCAGGGCGAGAGAGGCCGCGGGGAAAGGCTGCGTGCGAGAATGTGCAGGAGGGAGAGATGGATGGATGGATGATGGAAGGGGGTGAAGGACGGAGCGACGCGGACGAAGGGCGGCGTGGGTGCCAGTATGCAGAGCGAGGAGATGGGATGTGGCCTTGGAAGGGTTTCTTGAAGAGGTTTTTGTTTGTTTGTTTGTTTGTTTGTTTGTTTGTTTGTTTGTTTGTTTGTTTGTTTGTTTGTTTGTTTGTTTGTTTGTTTGTTTGTTTGTTTGTTTGTTTGTTTGTTTGTTTGTTTGTTTGTTTGTTTGTTTGTTTGTTTGTTTGTTTGTTTGTTTGTTTGTTTGTTTGTTTGTTTGTTTGTTTGTTTGTTTGTTTGTTTGTTTGTTTGTTTGTTTGTTTGTTTGTTTGTTTGTTTGTTTGTTTGTTTGTTTGTTTGTTTGTTTGTTTGTTTGTTTGTTTGTTTGTTTGTTTGTTTGTTTGTTTGTTTGTTTGTTTGTTTGTTTGTTTGTTTGTTTGTTTGTTTGTTTGTTTGTTTGTTTGTTTGTTTGTTTGTTTGTTTGTTTGTTTGTTTGTTTGTTTGTTTGTTTGTTTGTTTGTTTGTTTGTTTGTTTGTTTGTTTGTTTGTTTGTTTGTTTGTTTGTTTGTTTGTTTGTTTGTTTGTTTGTTTGTTTGTTTGTTTGTTTGTTTGTTTGTTTGTTTGTTTGTTTGTTTGTTTGTTTGTTGGTCGAGTAGACTTCCGGCTTGAAACCAGCAAAGTCTAAGTGATCAAAAATTTATATCTTAAAAATGAAAAATATGGGTGATAATCGTTCTCATAGGCCTAGCAGTTCGTAAATGATTCGCCGGAGTCGACATCGCTCTCTTTGATGGTAAAGTCGAAGGTCGGGAAGTTGCCGCAAAAGTTTTCCGCCGGCTTGAATTCCAGTTTGTCCAAGTTGCTGAGATAAGTGAATGTGCTTGGGAGCGATCTGAGTTGGTTGGTTCTCAAGTCCAGCTCCTCCAGGTTCGTGAGCGCACGGAGCGTATCCGCGTCGATACCCTCGAAGGGGTTCCTAGAGATGTCCAGGCGTTGAAGGCGCGTAAGGGCTTCGAGACTAGGCAAGTCTTCGATTTCCATCGCCCGGAGATTCAAGACAGTAAGTCGCGTCAGACCTGAAATTGCGCTCGGTACCTTCACTTCCGGACTGTCGGGCATCTCGAGATGGTCAAGGCGCATGGACCAGAAGCTGTCTGGCAGAGACGTCAGACTCAGGCAGCTCCACAATCGAAGCTCTGCGAGTGACTTCATGTCGCCAAAACTCGAAGGAAGGCTTGTGATTGGATTCTTTGAGAGACTCATGAACGTGAGACCTGTCATCGCACCAGCGTGCTCAGGAAAGGTGCTGATTTCGTTTCCGAGAAGGTCCAGCGAGCGCAGATTCGAAAGCTTTTGCCACAGATTTCCGGGCAGCGACTTGAGGCCAATGTTTCGTGCTTGAAGGTCCGTGAGCGCCGTGAGCTTGGCAAGCACCGCAGAAGAAGATGAGTCCTGGTCCTTGTTTGCGTTCATATTGAGAAACTCGAGATTTTCCAGCGATGAAAGCGCTGAGATTGAGGTCACCTGATTTTTGGAAAAATCAAAGTAGCGCATATTACTGTGTGCGGAAAGTGGCTCTACGGAGGAGATCATGTTGCTCGAAGCATCCAGATAAACAAGATCAGTGAGGTCCTCCAAGCCAGCGAGAGAGGTGAGGCTACCACTGTAGACGTTGAGTTGACGCAACTGCTTCAGCTTCTCAACACCGTCGAGACTTGAGAGTGTATCGAGGTTGTAAGCGTCGAGTGATGTCAGCTTGGAGAGCGGGCCGACATTGAGGTCCGTCAGCTTGTTGTTCCCGTGCGCACGGAGCTCTTCAAGATCCGTCAGCTTTTTCACATCGGCAGGAATGGAGGTCAGGCCGTTATGGGCTAGATTGAGACGCTTGAGGTTCTTCAAAGCCGGCAGATGGTGATAGACATCCAGATCGGGATTGCTTGAGACGACCAAGTTTGTCAAGCCGTCGAGATCCGTAAAGCTGTTCGGCAGCGTCGTAAGCATACCGGAGTTGTCCCAAAAGAGAAGCGAAGTGAGCGCTGTAAGCTCGCCGAAGGACTCCGGAAGCGAAGTGAGTGGGTTTTTCGAAAGTGTCATGTATCGCAGGGCCGTCAAATTGGTGAAAGTCTCTGGAAGCGAGGCAAGGTCGTTGTAAACCAGGGTCAGCTCCAGCAGGTTGAACAGGTTGCCAATATCCGCCGGAAGCTCTTTGAGTTTGTTGTTTCGCACGTTCAGATTCTGCAGATTCGTCAGCGTCGTGATGGCGTCGGGAAGGGTTTTGATTTGATTCCCGCGAAGGTTCAGGTATTTGAGCGACGACAAATCCCCGATGTCAAAATCAGACCCTCCCGTGAAGCTGAAGGATTTCGACAGGGCCTCTTCAAGATTGAGGTACCGAAGCTTTGTAAGCTTGCTCAGGTCGGGCAGCTT
Source organism: Schizochytrium sp. CCTCC M209059 (assembly GCA_000818945.1). Lineage (NCBI taxonomy): Eukaryota > Bigyra > Thraustochytrida > Thraustochytriidae > Schizochytrium > Schizochytrium sp. CCTCC M209059. The sequence continues at coordinate 373,046 of KN805372.1, forward strand.
CTCCAATGTGCGATCAGCGTCCTTGAGATCGAGACGGGTGAGGGCAACCAGATTTCCAAACGAGTCCGGGAGGCTCTTGAGATCTCCTCGGTTGTGATCTATCTCGAGGTCTCCAAGGACAGAGAGCTTACCGAAGCTGTTCGGCAGCCCCGTCAGCTGGTTTGAGGCGATGGAAAGCCACGTGAGAGCATCGAGATTTCCAAAGTCGTTGGGAAGTCCGTCAAGGTTGTTCGAAGACATGGCCAGCCAGCTCAGAGAGGTGAGCTGCGCAAAGCTATTTGGCAGATCGCTCAGATCATTCGACGCAACGTTGAGGTGCGTGAGCTTGGAGAATTTCTTCCAGTCGATGTCAGAGACAGACTTGATCATGTTCCTCTGCAATTCGAGATGCCGCAGCGCTGTGAGGCGATCTAGCGTGCTGGGCAAGTCCTCGAGCTCGTTGGAGACAAGTTTCAGACTTGTGAGCCGATCGAGACTCGAGATGCTCGATGGCAGATCCGTCAATCTGTTGCCCCCTGCCTCGAGCACGCGCAGGGAAGAAAGACTGCCCAGGTCGGAGGGAAGGGAGGAGAGCTGATTTCCATCAAGAAAGAGCTCGCGCAAATCGGGAACGGCCTCAATAAGACCATCTGGCACGGCAGTAAGTTTGTTGTCGGCGAGCTCTAGCGTTCGTAACGACGTCGCACCAAGATTTGCTAATGGTGCAGCGGTCTCATCATCGAGATCAAGATTCTCTAGAGTGAGCGTCTCGAGGGCCTCGAACCATGCGAGATCACTGAGAAGATTATCTTCAAAGGCGAAGCAGGCCACGTTCTTGGTTGTTCGCGGGTCGCACGTGGCAATATCGCAGGCGCAATAATTCTGGTGCAGGCAAACGAAATCTGAACCTGGCACTTTCGAACAGCCGAATGTCGGACTCGGCGTCGGCGGGCCAGCAGTCGGTGCCGGTGTGACGTCCACCCCTTCTGAGCCAATATCCAGCGAATTCGAGTCCAAGTCCAAGGGACTGAGAATGATCGTTTGCGTTTGGATCTGCAATGCGCTAATCCCATCACAGTTGCTGGACAATCGGGGGGAACCTTCAATGATTAAAAAGGTGCCCGTGTTTGCTGACTTCAGACAATAGAGGACTTCTCCATCACTGGACAGCAATGTTGAGATGATCCATCTCGAGGTTGACGGATCAAATGCCTCGGTGACGTCCAGAGACGGAGAGGCGCCAAGATACATTTCGTGCTCGACCGACTGGAGCGAGACGTGGATGCCGTCGAGAACTTTAAGATTGAAGAGCGACGATCCGGTCACCGGGACGTTGATTTGGTAGTCATCCATGCGCACTTGGTATCTTCGACCTCTTTTTGCAATCAGAAGAGCGTCCTCCTGCGACTCGTTCGTGATGATCACCTGTGTCACATTTTGGTCGGGACCGGAATCCGGGTCTTCTTCATCTTGAATGTAGATGCTTGCTGTAATATCGTCGCCGCCTTCGAGGAGCTGCACATAGGATGACCTCTTGCACCGAGACGTCATTTTCCCGGGCCCCTTAAGAAGGAGAAACTGTCCAGTGGCAACTGAGCGCAGGCAAAAGTTGCCGTTATCGTCGGCCTTGTAGAGCCCCCATGCGGTGATGAAGACTCCATCATCATTGGCGAGCTTGTAGTTCTCAACCATGCTGGACTCTCGCTTGCTCCATGAGCGTAAAAAGGTCTTTTTCTCTACATTTCGAAGGTAGATGTGGCCTTGCCCGGAAGGGGCTGTCCAAATGTCCCACAAGAAATTATCTCCATTCTCGCTGGAGGACTTGACCACGGCTGTTGCGTACTTGTCCTTGGCGATGAGGTACTTTGACCTCTGCGCGACACGGACTCGTGCAGCGCGCATAGGAGGCATTGTAGAGGCAATCTCGTCTGCGAAGACGTCTGCAGCAACCATATTTCCTCCGGAGGAAGCCGATCCGGAGGTTTCATCTCCCCGCACATGAATTCCAATCAAGACCACACAGTCTGAGGTAGTACAGCTCATCAAAATGGGGCCACCGGACGCGCCGTCGCGTAGATCACACGAATGTCGGACGTCTGTGAGTCGTGTCTCTGCGCTGACTTGGAGTTCGCACGAGAGATCCTTGGACATGAGTTGGTTTGACGAGTAACCAGTGGCGTCGAAGCCGTACGTGAACACCTTCGTGCCGTCTTCAATGGGCGTACCGTCAGCAAATCCGACGGGAATGGGTTCAATGTTGCTGGGCGGCCAGTTCTCGAGCTTGTCAACCACAAGCGAAAGCACGGCCCAATCGTCGTAGTTGACCTCGTTCTCGCCCAGCTTCATGCCCCAGATGGGAACGTAGATCACGGCTCCGTTTTCATCGACGAACTCGAGGCGCACAGTTCTGAAGAAATCGTTATCGTCTCGGAGCGGAAGCTCCATGACCGACTTGTCGCTCGGCCGGATGTTTTTGATGACGCAATGTCGCGCCGTGACGGCGATGTCGTTCGCCACGAGCACCGCCGTGCAGAGCTCGTTGTCATTGTCTTCAATGCTCACCACGCGCGCCACCGCGCTCGCGGGCCACTCCCTGCGCTCCTCCTCGGCCACGCTCTCGCGCGCGGCATCTGCGACCGGCAGCACGCCGGCCGTCGCCAGCGCCGCGGCCGCCAGCGCCGCGACGACCCGGCCCGCCCGCATCCTCTGCCAGCGTGCCTGCCTGCGTGCCTGCGTGCCTGCCTGCGTGCCTGCCCGCCCTTCTCCGCGCCCTCCCGTTGCCCGTCTGCCGAGCGCGCCCGTCCAAGCACGCGCGATTCTCGCGGCGCCGCCCGCAAAGAAGAGCTCGCGCGCTAGCTAGCTGTGGCTAGCGCCGCAGCCTTGCGCCACCCAGCTCGCTCGCCCGCACGTGCAGCCGCCGCTGTGGGAAGGCGGGGCAAGCTGTGGGCCGCCTGCGGTCCTCTTCGCTCGCGCGAACGAGTCCTCTCGGCAAGCAAGTAGTAAGCAAGCACGCAAGCAAGCAAGGAAGGAAGGAAGGAAGGAAGGGAGGGAAAGGAAAGAGGAGAGGCCTGCAGGAGCTGCTGTACTGCAGTGCTAGGGCGCACCACGTGCGCGCTTGCCCGTGCCTCCGAGGTCGCCGCCGCACGGGCGGCAAGAGGCAGCAGCCCCGGCGCGCCTGCCTGGCTGCTCGCCTGCCCACCTGCGCTGCGCCAGGGCGGCCGCTCGAAGCGAGCGAAGCCAGGATCCAGAAGCCTGGAGGAACGAAGCCGCACCGGCCCGAGCTCGACCAACGCGACCGCGGTGCTCGGCGGACTTGCGCTTGATGGCCGAAAAAAAAAAGCCTCTGCGAGGTGAACATTGAAGGTCATTTAGACATCCATCCACCATAGCCATCTATATCTATTCATGCTCCGCGGTGTCTGGCGTGGTTGTATGTTGGCAGAGAATGGAATCACGGACAGGTCGACCCCCCCCCGTGCACGACCCTGGCGAGTGGCCGCCGGCGCGGAAATGTGGAGGACAGGCGGCAATGTCGCGGGCCTCGCAGACGCTCGCCGTCGTGTGGACGCAGCGAGCCGGTGCGGAGCGAAGCGTAGCGCGGCCGCGGCGCCTGACCAACAGAGAACGAAGAGTTGTCTGTCTCTCTGCGCGTACTTACTTTCTCGCCGCCCCTGTCAGTCTGCCTGCCTAGCTGACAGAGCTAGCTGAAAGAGCTAGCAGTGGTGGCTTGAAATGTTGCAGTCAATCACGGGGGAGGTTTTGACCAACGCCATCAAAATAACCCCGGTCTGCCGTCCGCGTCCAGTCGCAATGATCATGATGCCGACAAGACGCAGGCTGGGCTGGGCCACAGGTCCCCGCAGCGCGATCTTGCAATCCCACAGAGGGCCGTGCTGTGGTGCGCGCCATGCCGGGCCTGAAAGAAAGGGCCGGCCAAGGCCGCGTGTACTAGAAGCGGCGGTGCGAGAGGAGCGCTGGCGACCAAGGCGCGCGGCCTCAAACCAGCAAGGAGGGCGCTGCACGCCGCCGCCGCCGCCGCCGCCGCGAGTGAGTGCCGACTGCCTAAGTCCGTCACAGCCGCGTCGCGTCGCGTCGCGTCGCGTCGCGTCGCGTTGCGTGGTTGCCGCGTCGCGTGGTTGCCGCGTTGCGTCGCTGTCGCGAGCAAAGAGAGCGGGCATCGTCATTCGTCGAGCAGCAGCATGGCGGCCAAGCTCGCCGTCGTTCTCGTGGTCCTTCTTGGGCTCTTGGGAATCACGAGCATAGAGTCCGCGCGAAATCCCAATCGAGTTATCTCGCCTGGTTCTCGATGGAGATGCGGTAAAAAGGGCTTCCCGGATAGGACCGACCTGAAGTCGTGCAAGCAGACGCGGAAGCGTCATCGAGTCTTCAATTGCGCCACGACCGAGGGCAAAAGAAACCAAAAGTACTCTTTCTACTGCCTCAAGAGAAAGCATTGTAACGGAGACAATGCTCATCAGCTGTATTGCGAATACATGAGCAGTAACAATGGCGGAGAGAGCGACTTGGAGGAGCTCAAGTGCACGAGAAAACTTGCCAAAGGTAACTGCTTGATCCAAGTATTGCCACCTTTTTCTTCACTCAGCTCTGAAGAACGCGAGGATTATGAAAACGAACAAGAATACAATGATGAGTCGCGCGAGGATAGCTCGGAGATTGTTTGCGAGGATTGCATCGAGGAGTATTGTCGACTTCGTTGCCTGGCCTCGGACGTGTGCCAGGGATACGAATTCTCTACCCCAACCGCATACTATGGCACCTGTACGCTTCTCTATTCCTCAATCATCGGACTCACGGGGCAGAATGAGAACACAACGACTTGTTATGTCCGAGATGCAGATTGCGGCAGCACGATTCCGGCCTCATGCACCGAAAAAGTCGGTGGCGAGAAAGAAGAAGGCGCTTGCTGGGGCGCGGGTACTGGCTTCGATCCATGCAAGGGTTCTTTCTGCTCTGAGGATGAGTGCCAGAGACTCTGTCAGCTCAATGCCAAGTGCCAGGGTTATGAGGTTAGCGTACAGGATGATGATGCGTCCGAATTCCCGACTTGCACGCACTACACACTGCTGCCAAAGGCTCTGGATATTCTTGTGCGCGCCTACTGTTACCGTGTGGCCCGCGAGCATCAGATTGGCCGCAGGCTTTCAGAAAGCGAGACCATTTGCGCCTCCGGATCGCTCGATCCTCCCCCAATGGGCGTCGGCGACGTCACCGTTGACGATGTTGATCTCGATCTCGGCGACGACCAAGACGAAGACGAAGACGAAGACGAAGACGAAGCTTAAGATAAATACGGTCTCATCTGGCCCCACCATCCGTCGCATCGCTGTCAAGCTCACTGTCGGTGCGGTCGTCAGCCTGAGGGCGTCCGTCGCTTTGCCCACATAGCGTAGCACACCTTTAACCTAACCTAACCTACCTCCGTGTGACAAGCGCATCTTCTCTTATCATGATGGTGGTTGCTTCGCTTGGGCGCCGCACTGCACTGTCATACGCCCATTGCCCGTGCCAAGTACCTACCGCGGAAGGGCAAAGGTGCGTGCATGCATGCATGAGCGCGCGCGCGCGCGCGCGCGCGCGTGCGTATCTTATACGCGTCGCAGCACTGCTGCAAGTAAAAGCTCCCGTCGGAATGAATGGAAACAAATGAATCAAAGTGAATGAATCATGTCGGGCTAACTGTAAAAACCACACAATCCGCTGCCCCTCCGCCGTAGAGGGCGAGCGAGGAATCTCTCACTTCCACTGCACATGCTGCCTCCAAACTCGACCCTGCCGACGGGAGCGCGATGCACCCGTGCCGCCGCCAAGGCAGCAAGCAAGCCAGCAACTGCAATCATCAGCCAACTGCATCATCAGCAACATGCAACATGCAACTGCAAGCAGCGGGCTGATCTCGCCCCGCTTGCGGTGGCGCACTTTTTCCACCTTTCTTTTGTTGACGCATTCCCCACTGCAATACTTCCTGCACAACCAAGAAAAAACGGTCCCTGCTCCGCCGCCAACGAAAGCAAGCCTCAGCATCGAGAAAGCGCGCACAGCTCCTCTCTGCAGCTGTCCTTGGGCGCCGTTCTTGACAGCCGCCAGCCAGCCAGCCATGGTATAGTGCACCATGCCACGCCCAGCCGCCGACGGCCTCGACCGGTCGCCGCGCCCGTCGAGGGAGACTCCGCTCGAGCGCTCGATCAACCATCTCTGCTTTCTTTCCCTTGCTTGCGCCCTGCTTACTTTCAATCTTTTACTTTTTCTCTCTCGCCTTCTCGACGCGGCATTCCCGACTTGCGACGCCGCGCGCGCTCAGTGGGCGGGCGCCATTCCTGACTTGCGGCCGGCCACGCGCACTTGCCAGGTGGACTTGCCGCCGCCGCGGTGCACGCAGCGGCGGGCAGGTAAGCAAGCAAGCAAGGCAGCTTGAGGCGCCGACCAGACCGCAATCACCATCCGACGCAGCGCACCTGTTGCACGTACGTTCGCGGGCGCGGCGGCGGCGGCGCGAGCTCGGCGGCCGCGGGCTCGAGCTCGGCCTCGGAGGCGGGGTCATGGAGGAGGCTGGAGGGGACGAGGGCTGAAGATGGGTTTGGAGATGAATGATGTTGATCTTGCATTGCCCGCCAAGTGCCAGCTGGCAAGGCCTTGAGCGAGGTACAAAGCCTTGTGGGCGGGCAGCAGCAACGCGGAGAAGGCTTGGGCAACGAACGAGGCCAGGCTGGCGGGCCAGAGGCGGGAAAGGCGGAGAGGGCGGGACTTTACGGAGCTTGCTTGGATTAGGTGAATGAACGGAGGACTGACGGACGCCGGGAACGAATCTCGCTTTTGACACGGCTTTTGACACAAACAGGACAACAGAGCGCGCGCCACGATGGACTCCGGAGGATACGACAAGCGCACCTTCTTCGACAAGGAGAAGAATGTGGGCGGCACCCATGGCCTCTACATGATCTTCTTCCTGCTCGAGCACGTGACCACGGTGGTCCCGGCACTCTGCTTCATCCCGGCCGCCGGACTTACCTATGCCTTGAGCGGTGGCATTGCCATGTTCCTGGCCATGCTTGTGGCCGTGCCCGTGGTTGCCGTCACCGTCTTTGCGGTCACCATGGTGGCCCTCTCGCACGCCGAATTCCCGGACGCCCCCTGCGACTGGACCAAGTACATTGACATCACCGACGCCAAGCTCGCCGCCAAGTACAAGGGCCGCAAGATCCCCATCGAGACCTTTGTGGACGCCTACATGTCGCAGCGCGCTGAGTTCGTGGCCGACCCTCTCGAGGTCTTCTGGCACCGCCACGAGGTCTTCCTCTTTTGCATTACCCTCGGCCACGCCAAGTTCTTCCTCACCAAGTTCACGGGCCAGCTCATCCACCACACCCAGGCCGCCGACACCGCCGAAGTGCGCGATGTCTACGACCGCGGTAACGACTTTTACCGCTGGTTCCTCGGCCCCCGCATGATCTACACTAGCGGCATCTTCGAGTCCCAGGAAGAGTCCCTCGAGGACGCCCAGGACCGCAAGATGGACCTCGTCTGCCGCAAGACCCACATGAAGCCCGGCGACGAGCACCTCGATATTGGCTGCGGCTGGGGTACCCTCCTCGCCTTTGCCGCCAAGAACTACGGCACCAAGTCTACTGGCGTCACGCTCGCTCGTGAGCAGTGCAAGTGGGGTATGTCCCAGGCCAAGGACTGGGGCGTCGAGGACCGCGTCCAGATGCTCTGCATGGACTACCGTGACATCCCCAAGAAGCAGTACAACGTCATCACCTCCCTCGAGATGATTGAGCACGTCGGCATCAAGAACGTTCAGAGCTTTCTCCTCCAGTGCAAGGACATGCTCGTCGACGACGGTCTCTTCTACCTTCAGCTCGCTGGTCTCCGCCGCGCTTGGCAGTTCGAGGACCTCATCTGGGGCCTCTTTATGGGCAGCTTCATCTTCCCCGGTGCCGACGCCTCGTGCCCGCTTGCCTTCATCACTAGCCAGGCCGAGCGCGCTGGCTTCGAGGTCCACAGCATGGAGAACTGCGGCGTCCACTACGCTCTTACCATCAACCACTGGTACAACAACTGGCTCAGCAACAAGGATGAGGTTGTGGCCAAGTACGGACAATGGTGGTACCGTTGCTGGGTCGTTTTCCTTGCCTGGAGCGTCATTGTCGCCTCGCAGGGCAGCTCGACCGTCTTTCTTCTTGTCCTGCACAAGAACACCTCCCGCTTCGAGCGCCGTGACACCTTCGTCGGCCCCTACCCGATCGCCACGCAGCAGTAAATTTACTCGGCGCCAAGAACACTGCGCAACGATGGCATTATTTTCGCATCTGTCACCTTGGGGACTTTCCCAGAATAGCTGGCTCTAGTGAGGAAACAGCGCGCGTTTCCTAACCCAAACAAGCTTTTTTCTCGTTTTGCGAACATGTCTCTTCATTTCTTCTCCCTTGCTCATTGCGATGTATAAACTTGCACGTCGACTCCGCTCTGCGATTGCCTTGCCCGAGATTCATCGTTTGTAACGCCGGGCAATGCTTGCACAAGAAAAAGAGTAATTTACGAAAACGCAAGGGGAAAGCTCATCATAATTTTCATTTTCCGTGAAATCTAATTCTTCTCATTCAATGTTCTTGTGTACGCTACAGAAGCCCTCGAATGGGCTTACCCGGCCACAAGTTCCGAGATGTTGGCAGCGTTGCAGCCCGACCTAGACAGCCTTGGCATGAAATTATCTCATAGAAACTTCCGCAGACGGAGCGTAGCGATGCCGCGTCGTCGCAACACCGCGAAAAAAAAACTCAAACCAGCATACTGAAGATGACGGTCGTATCGCATTCGCTTGTCATGGATCTCGTCCGCAATGACGCGCGAAAGCTTGTTCATTAGCCATTGTGGCTTCGAAACGATCTTGTCGTGCATGGCGTCTGTTGCGCGGAAACCTACGAGCATGCCGAGCTCGTAGAAAAAGCTCCTGGTAGCTCTTCAGGGCGTTCATTGTCCGTGAAGAGTCAATGAAGAAGAGGGCGTCGTGCAACAACGGTGGTCACCATTCAGGTTTCCCACCAAAACGATGTACACCATCGTTTTTGCTTCACGCGCGCGAAAACTTGTCGCCGCGACCGCTGGCAGCCAGCATAGAGTCGGCGGACTTCGCGACGCGCTCTGTAGAGCCGCCAAAGCGTTCCGTAGCAGCGCGAAGAGAAAGAAAAGTGAAGGCGCTGGAGGAGGAGGCTCCGCCAAGCAGGGGCGACGGGCGACGACTGCGACGGGGGGTCGCACGAGCGGCATAGCTCACGGACTTGCAGCGGTCGCGAGAATGGCATGCAGCTGCTCGGTCTTTGCGAGCCTGACTGCCACGTTACCCTTTGGCGCCTTTGTCTGCGTGTTTGGCAATTGGGAGCGCGGATTCCCCTTGCGGCGAGCTGGACGACACCCTGCTTAAGTGCCATTTATTGCGGGAGAGCGGTTCCTCGTGGCAGGATCGCGGAACCATACGCGCGCAAAGGCAAGCTCAAGCAAGCTCAATCGGGCGAAGCGGGCTGAACGAGGTTTTAAACACTCACACGAGGGACAATGAGTGACTGACTCGTAGATAGCCAATACATTAGCAACCAGGAATCGAGTTCATAGTAAAGGAATGAATCGGATTGGATCTAACATCACGTCTGACAGGAGGCGGAACACCTCACAACATTGAATCATCATTATTCTGGAGAACGACAAAGCTACTAAATCCTTCCTTCCTTCGTTTTTTATTTTTTGTTTCGTTTCGTTGTGGGTTTTGCAGAGTTAGCGATAGCCACCCGCCTGAGGGCCAGATGGCTGAAAGTGAGCAATGCCTCCATAAACCTTCATCTCACCGCGATCCATCACTGTGACGCTCCACTCCAGCACGGGAGAATGGACCTTGGGGTCCAAAGAGTTTAGCCAGATGCGCTTGAACTTGGTCACGGAAGGGACAGCGTAGGCACGCAAATACAGAGGCCAATGCGTCTCGTTAATGAGCTTGAGATCCTTGGAGAGCTCGCGCTCAAGGTCAGCCTTGGCCTCTTTCGGCGAAGTCACCGAGTCGGCGTTGAGCACGGCCTCGATTGCCGGATCAGGATGCGAACGTGGCGAGGTTACGTCGTCTGCCCCATCGAGGCTCTCGCCACGGGCTGGCTTGGTTGGCGGACGCACGCTCGAGTCAGACGCACTGTGCACAATCGCAGACGTGCTGGCCGCAGAGGGCCGTTCCAGCGATCGCGACAGCTCCGAAACGATGCGCGTCACGTCGTCCGAGCTTCGCGTCCGCAAAATCTCGCCATCGTCAAGGTAGGCGTTCCTTGTGCCCGTATGCTCCTTGACGGGAACCGGAATGTTCTCCTTCGAGCCGCGACGCTTAAAGAACGACTTGCTGTGGTGACCGGATCCAGCGCCACCGCCGCCTTGGCTAGATGGCGTCGTCGGGACGGACCTTGCGCCCTCGCCGTTCCGCATCGGATCGTACTCATCCTCAAACTGTCGATGCAAGGATTTCCCCAAAAGATACTGCGATCGGACCGTGTTCGAGTCCACGCAATTGCGCTGCGTCCACCGGTCCTCGATGGGGGCATCGGGTTTCCACAGACGATCCCACATGCTCGGCTCCACGGAAAGCAGCGCAATGCGCACGGCGGCCAGAATACGTCGCAGACTTTCTGTGCGCTCGAGCGAGCGGCACATTCGAAAGGCAAGGAGAGTGTGCATAAAATGGCGCACTTCCTCCTGCCAATGGAAAAAGAGCTGCACAAACAAGGTCGGCTTGTTCTCTTCGTGACCCCCGGCACTGTAGCGAATTACATCCATACCAAAGACGCTCGTTTCGCGCGCAACCGTGGAGACGTGCAAATGGTGATCATTCGCGCCGTGGTGTGTAAAATCCGGGTCTTCCTCGTACTTGGCCAGCAGCATGGTGCGCACACGGTCCTGAAAGGATAGAGGAAAGGATCGCCAGTGGTTATAGATGAACTCGAGCGTCTTGAGCACAACTTGAAAATGATCCTGATGCAAGAGCACCCAGAGCATGTGCGCTAAAAGTTTGAACTCAAACGCGCTCGGCAGAAGAGGCGGCGTGTCCGCGTAAAGATACGAGAACCAATTGCACTTGGAGCGGTCGTTATTCACCGTGATTCCGCCCGGCAGACGGTTCTCGGCTTCCGAACGCTTAAACTTGCGACGCACCACGTCCAAGTGCGGGTAGTAAATGCATACCGTGTCGAAATCCCAGGCCGAGACGTAGGGCTCCGGCGACGGTACCGCGTGCACGCCTCGAGAAGACATTGCCGGCAGTTTTGCAGCCTCGTTCGACAGCGTTCCGGCTGCGCGCAATTGCGCCATGGGAGCAGGCGGTGGCGCAACGTCAATATGGTGCCGCGCATCCGTAGACTCGTGGCTCTTGATTTTTACCTCGTTAAGCGACTCGAGCACCTTGGTCTTGGACTCCTGATGAGACTCTTCCATGCGAGTAAAGAACAAGGACCGCGCCTTGCTCATGGCCATATCGGCAGACAATGCCGTGTGTGGACCGTCGCTTCGCAGTACCTTGGCAGCCACAAAACGTCCGGGCCAGCCGTGGACCGTGGAAAACCATGCCGACAGCAGATCAATGGTGGTCGTTACCGAGTCGAGGTCAAAGACGTTGGTCTTGGGAATGATGATATTACCAAAGGGCGTTACCAAGTTGTTATCCACAAGAAGTAAGAGACTGAGCTTGCGAAGGGATTCAGGGTACTCTTTGGGCTCACGACGTCGCAGCTCGAGTAAAAAGGCCTTCAAAATCTGCTTGTAGCCAGGAATATTGTGCCAACGGATCCCACTCTTGAACGTGCGACCCTCAAAGTTCTCCGTGGACTGCGTCGCCAAGACGCCCAGGGTGTCAAGCACATAGGTTATCCACTCCGAAGAGTACATGAAGAAAAAGTGCCCATGCTTTTGCACGCGTCGAAGCCAGAGCGGCGCCTGATAATTACCGTCCTTGGTCGTTCCCATGGGCAACACCGCCTCCTGCTTTTCAAGAGCTGCACGCCCGTACAGCTTTTCAAGGTTGCGATGGAAACCCCGCCAGTTCAAAAGCATTTCGTTGTCGGCCTGGCCAATCCTCACGCGATCGAGCTGAACGCGCTCCGCTACCTCCGCAATGTCTACGCCCTCAGCCTGCGCCGCCTGTGCGGCAGCTTCGTCGGCCTGCGCAGACGCTCCAGATAGAGAGTCATTGCTATCAAAGGACTCGCCGTTCGAGCTTCCTCGCTTGCCGGTGCGGCTCGAATGCGGTGTGGTCATAAAGTTGTCCGTCAGCGAGTACCAACCCGCATTCCACTCGGGATGCAAGAACTTGCGGCCATCGCTCCGCAGGACGCGCCGTAGCGCCTTCGATCGCGCCCACTCTTTGATGGACGCCTCGTTGTCCGGCAAAATTGCTTGATACAGCAACTGCCCAAACTTGGGCAGCCGGAACGACATAATGGCCACGACACGCGCACAAAAAAGGCGCAGTTCAGGAAATCCGCCCTTCAGACTCAACTTCTTGAGCGTCCAGCCAAGCGTGCGGTAGCACACGTCGCGGTACTGTAAAAAGAAGCGCGCCACCTCAGAGTCCTTATCGTGGCGCGATGTGCTGTCACGTGGCGCCATCATAAACTCCCCGAGTTCGCCGCGCTTCATAATCGCCACAAGTACGTCGAAAAAGAGAATTCGGATCGAAAAGGTGGCGGCATCGAGCCACTCCAGCAAGAGCTCCCACAGAGCCACCAACATGTACTGCACCCGCAGAAGCTCCTCCGTGCTTACATATAGAAACGAGATCATCGACTCCTTCTCCGTGCGCCCCAACACTTGAAGTAGCTCCGAGCACGTACGCACAAACGAATTGTGCATGGTCACCTGTTCCGTTCGCGAGCGAACGTGCGGAACCTCGTGCGGGTTGGTCTTGAGGTTCTTTTTCAGGGCCTCAACCGCGTCGCGGAGCCGTCGCGCGCTTTGCGAAGTAAGCTGATCACCTGGCGTCGCATTCGCCCCGCCAAGCATGATGCGCTGCAGAAACGTCGGCCGCTCCTCGTTCTCCGTCATGACAATGGGCGAAACAAGCTCAACGCCCTTTTCTGTCAAGACACCGTGGCCCAGCTGCACCGAGCCGGGAAGCGGATCAAAACATGTCACGCACCGCATCTCGCCTACGTGCTTGCCGAAGAGAACGAGTTCGCGTAGGATCGATACAGACGCCGGATGAATAAAGTTCTTGCGGCCAGCCTCGCTCAGATCGTCAAAGCAATGACACCGGTCCTGATCTACTTGTGCGAGCTCAAAGAGCTGCTCAATTGGAACCCAGCATTCGCCGACGAGCTGCGCGTCCTGCTCCGCCAGTGGGGTTTCGGGCGCCTGGCCGGCGCCGGTGCCCATGCCCGGGCCTGCGCTTTTCGTGCCAACAGACCGCTGGCCATCCGAAGCATCATCGTGATGCGACGCAGAGTCCGACATTACTTCCGGATCGTCTACCTTGACTTCATAGACTGAGAACTCAATTGTGCCTGCAAGAAAAGAACGGAAGCGCGTCTCATCCGTTTCTCGAATCTTGGGCAGGGCTTTGTGCAGCCAACGCACCTTGTACGACTCGCCTACAGCGTCCATTTGCGGGATCATGGCTTTGCGCGACTCGAACACCAAGGGCTTTTCGCCATCCGTGCGAAAAAGCTTGTAGCGCAAAATGTACTTGCGGCTTTTGTCCTCGACAAATGCTGTGCTTTTCAGCTTTTCCAGCACATCTCGCTTCTCCATTTGCAGCAGTGTTTTGCTGATGCGTTGCACGTCGGATTTGTCTGAAGCTGCAGACTCTGTGCGCGGCCGCTCAGCAGACACCTCGTCAACATTATCCGTTATCGTGTCTTGCTGTGCAAGCGGCTCATACGTGAGAACCACGTCAGAGAGGGCCAAGCTCCAGTGCGCGTACTGGGTGATGCGGCAATTGTAGCTGAGTCGTTTAGTCTCGCCCGTGCTCTCTTCGTCCTTGAGAACAAAAACATGGTGCACAGGTCCGCTCATGACGCGCTCGAGTCCGAGTCGGTACGAGCCGACCTTCCACACCTCTTTTTCACGTAGATGATGCTTCCGCACGGCAAAACAGTTGATCACGAGCATGTTGAGCTCGTCGTGCGAGTCGCCGCTCTTGTGCCCGCCCTTGTCGAGGCGCCGCACGACACTGTCATGCAGCGCTGTCATGGAGTCGCTGTACAGCTGTAGGGCTGTATTTTCTTTCCAGTCAAAGTGCAACACGGAGCTGTTCCACACACAGCCCTTGGAGTCCGAGGTTCCTGCCGACGTTTCGGGGGTCGTTAGCTTTTCGCCAGCCCAGATGAACTCGAGGTAGAACTCGAGACCCGGTTGCCGAAAAATGCTTCCGCGGGCCTTCATGTGGCTAATGTAAATCTCGTAGCGCGCCTCTTCCTCGTGTCTAAAATCCTCTGCCGGCAGTTCTTTGATCTTTTCACGGTCCTCCGCGTCGATGTTGTCTATATCGTGTATTTTTTCTTCCTTCGAAGATGACGGGCTCCGGCCGTCTTCGTCGGACGCGTGTTTTGTCGAATTCGGTGGCGGCGTTGGTCTCGATCTCGGCCCGTTGCTGTTTCTCCCGCCCACTCTCTTAGTGATCACCTCCATTCGCTCAAACGTCTGTCCCGGCTTGTGGTGGTGCGCAGCCTGGTGCGCCATTGGCCCTGCGCCTCGCTCTACGGGCATTTCATCCTCCTTGAGCGTGGACGCCGCGCCCTGCCCGCTCTTGTCCACGGGCTTGGCGCACGTGCACCCCATCTTTTCCTCACCTCTTTACGCCCAGTCTCTTGGATTTTTTGACAAGGGCGTCGGCTAAGATTTCTTTTCCGCCCGAAGTTGCTTCGCTTCGGGCTTAGTCCTGCTTTATGCTCCGCTCCGCTCTGCGAGCCCCCGCTCGCGCTCGCGCACTGATATGCGCCTTGCTGTCGTTCGCCACCACCCAGCTCAGCTCGCTCCACAACGGCGCGGCCGGGACGTCCCTCCAGGAAGCCGCGCGCAGCAGGCCGGTCCCTCGGCTCCTTCCCCCCCTTGGCTCGCGCGGCAGTCGCGAGCGGCGCCGCACAGAGCCCGCGGCAGCTCGCCGTCCTTGCGCTCGCCCTGGAGCTCGAGTTCGAGCTCAAACTCGAGCTCGCTTGTCGTCGTCGTCGTCGTCG
>KN805372.1:388286-413733 GCA_000818945.1 Schizochytrium sp. CCTCC M209059
GAGGCGCGCGCGGCGGGGGCGGAGAGGCGGCGCGCGCGGGCGGCGGAGGCGGACTCGCACGAAGCGGGTTTGCGCCTGCGGCTCTGCACGCACTCGCTGTTCAAAGACAACTTCCCTGCCACATTTCAAATTCAAATCCAAATTCAAACCCAAGTTCAAATCCAAATTCAAGTAAGTTCAAATTCAAATTCAAATCCAAATCCAAAGTCGGAAAATCCAAGTTCAAAGCATTCCCTTCCGCGAGCGCAAGTGCACAATGGCGCCGCTCACAATATGTTATACTGCTGTCGCAAGTCGGCAGTTTCCGCGCCACACGGCGCCAAGGGGCCTAAGATTCAAACGCGGCGCGAGGGCAGGTCCGAGTCGCAAATAGGGTATAATTGGCCGCAAACACGCGATAGACCGCCGCGAAATGAGCCTTTCGCGACTCCTAGTGGGACCACCAACCCAGCTTGGGGTGATCGATCAATCGCCCGCGCTGAGAGCAGGCAGAAGTTTTCGTTCAACTTTGCTACAAAACGTCCTCGAGACCGCGTAGCGCGGCGCAGCGCGGCGCAGCGCGCGCAAGAGCCATTGCTGCCATTGTCGGGAGTTCTTCCCTCTCCGCGTGCCGTTCTTGCGGTGCAGGCTCTCCGGCCTCGCGAGAGTTGAGCTCATCACACATGCAGGATGACCGTCGAGGACGAGCAGGGCGTGGTGGTGGCGGTGCGCGAGAACGAGCAAGAGGAGGAACTGCAGCAGCGACAGTAGGAGAAGACGGCCGTCGACGTCGACGTCAAAACATGGATGCATTAGAAGGCTCTCGCAATGCGCCACACGAGCGGCGTGGTCGAGGCCGAGGCCGAGGCCGAGGTCGAGGTCGAGGTCGAGGTCGAGGTCGAGGACGTGGTCAAGGACGCGAAGGACGCAGTAACCAAGACCAGGATGTCCGGAGAAAACGCCAAAGACCCTCTTCTTCAGCATCTGCGACGCACGACGAGCGTGCGAGCGTGCCTGGCCCCTCGGGTCTTGTGTACGACCCGCACACAGATCGATACTATCCGGCGTCAGCACCACGGCACCTTTACGCAGACGCAGACGTCAAGCATGAGTTAAAAGAACAAGAGATAGAAGAAGAAGAAGACGGCCCAGCAAGTCCAAAGCGCCAAAGGTCACAGGCAGCTCGGCAAGTACCAGCACCCCAATTTACAATATCGCATCCGCTATGGGCCAGAGAAATCGGTGGTGTCAAGAGCAGGAGCGCATATTTGCCGAGCACGCGATTTCTTCATCATCGGCTTTGCGCGGCGACCAAGCAGACAGACACAAACTTGCAAGAACTTCGCGGCGGTTTCTTTCCCGTGGCAGTAGAGCGGAACCGGCTGCTCTTCATGCGAGATTATTACAGTGCCGATGTTGCGTATTTGGACAACTTGCATGTGGTCGAAAGGGCAAGTGCAGATGTCAACTTTTGGCGGCACACGTACCCAAGAGTCTTTGCCGCAACCTCGGATTGGAAATCTGGGTGGTGTGTGATTCATTCGCGGACAGAGGCCAGACATTCAAAAGTTATAACCATAATGATGATGGGGCCAACGACGGTGACCTCGGAAATTGTGTGTCGCAGTCCTCCGAGCGCGGTCGCGTGTGCATTTTCACGCAAAAACGTGTATGCAGGGCCTGCCTATGCAATAGCCTGCGAGAAAAACCTCATTCTGCTACCACCGGACGGAAGTCGGGGAAGAGACGTGCGTTTGAAGAGCGACATTCGTAGTGCTGCTTTCATCGACGGGGCGCAAAGCATACTTTGCGGGACGCGAAGCGGCTCGCTCATGCAAGTCGATGTGCGAAGTCGTCGTGTCGAGACTTTGATGGATTCAGAGCAACCTCGAACCGTGACATGGCTTCGCGCACTTCGCAGTTACAGCGAGCAGGACATTGTTGCAAGTTTTAGCCCGTCCGGGAACGCACATGCTGCGGACGAGCACCTGGTTCGCTTCGACCGTCGCAAGCCCAATCGTCCAGTCGTCGCCTACGAGGGGCATGTGAATAATTTCTTTCAAGAGACTCATGCAATATCTGGAGCTGAACATCTCGTATCAGCTCTCGGGGCTGACGGATACGTCCGCGTCTGGGACGTGCATGCGGGAAAGCGGCTGATAACGCAAAAGATTCCCGACGCTGAAAAGTATACCGACCGCATGTGTACGCTTGGAACGTGCCTCGACGAATTGCCGGGGCTCTTCCCGGAGGCAGACAAGCCGCTTCCGAAAAGCTACGACGAGCCAGCGGAAAGTGTGGGGAAGTGGCCCGAGCGGCCTCCCTTCAGGAACCGTAGCGCTGCCGCGACCATTCTTTGTGGCATGCCCAGCAAGGGTATTTATCACAAGCTCGTAGCTCCATTTTTCTCGAACGCCTCGAGCGCGCAATAAAATGATGATGACACTTTGGCTGCGTCCGTGGCGAGTACGCGCTCAATCAGATCTTCCAGCTGATCGAGTCGAGGCCAAGCTTGTCGTATCTGCTCGACGTCCATCTTTTCAATCAGGTCCTGGACGTGGAAGATTGTTCGCGGGTCGGCATCGCTGGCACACATGAGGAGGAGCGTCTTTAAATTGTGCGCGCCCTGACCTGCCAGAGCGTCGGCTGCAATTCGTCGAGTGCGGGAAACTTTTGATTGCAAGGCTGCGCGCACAAGCAAGAGATCGCCCTCTGGCGCGGCCGCCGCGAGAGTCTGCGCTGCAGCGTTTGCCACACATGCGGACGGGTCCTCAAGAGCAACAAAGAGCATAGGGTGTAGCACGCGAAGATTCAGCTTGTACGTCACCGCGGTTCCCATGCTCGTTTGACTGGCCGCACGATCGGCGACTTTGGCGAGGGCATGCACCGCGGCAACCCGTGCGGACGATGACACGTCCTGAATTAACGCCGAGAACAATGTATCGACAGCCTGCTCACCGATGCTTCCGGGACCAAGATGCTGAGTGTGCGCGAGGCCCTCAATCGCCGCGACGCGACTCTGTACAGAAATGTTGGGATCCTTGGCGAGGCGAATGAGCGCGCGTGTTCCCTCGGGGCCCATTTTTCCAAGAGCGAGACCAGCATCGGATGATCGCAAACTTCCATTGCGAAGACCCCGCTCAAGAGCAGCAATGGACTCCGCCCCACAGAGTGGGGCAAATGCTGCCAGGGCGGACGTTGCAACGCGTCGTACTTTCCACTTGGGGTCTCGCAGCGCACGTTGCGCATGATGCAAGAGCTCACGTGCGAATGGGGCCGTGCGTGCGGCGGAAGTCTGCTGCTCCTTTGTACCGTCTGCGATCCATAAAAAGAGACTTGCGAGCTTTTCGATAGCCAAAATGCTTGCTTCTCGCACCTGATCGCTGGCACTTTCGCTTGCACGCCCTAGAGCTGCAAAGTGCCGGTGCTGTGCCAGAAAGGCTCTGCTCTTGCAGCGTGATAAAAGGAACCCCAGTGTGCTTGCTGCGCAGGCTTGAACACTCAGCTCTGGATCTTTTTCAAGAGCCGCGATGCAAATGGCAACAGCGCGTGGATGCCATGGGCAGTCCGAGACGCCATCGTCGTTGCCCTCGCGTGCTACTGATGCGCTGTGCTGCCTTTCACGTGTGCATCTAACCGCGCTGCACGCCTGAAGACAGTTCAAGGCTGTGCGAACGTCGAGCTGAAGCATGACTGTCTTGCGATGGATGAGCATATCAAAGTCATTCATGTCGACGAGAGCTACATTGTCAACTTGAATGGTCAAAAGATCGAGTTCGGGGACAACGGCACTTGTTGGAGCCCAGGTTGTGGCCACTTGGAGGCGGGGCGTCTCTGCGTTAAGCGCAAGAGCTTGCAGGGCACACACCCTTGCTCGAGCGCTACTGATCTGTACGTTTCCGATGATTCGCATCAATCTGTGGACGCCAGGTTCTCCGCATTGCCTCAAAGCCCAGGTACAGAAAAGTGGATCAGCCTTTGCTTCATCGAGAAGGGTTGACAGAGCGTCAACGATGGCATCGAGCTCTCTCGCATTGCATGCATGAGCAAGCGTCCCGAGGCAAAAGCATGCAATGTTTCTCACTTGAGAAGAAAAACTTGCGCTTGAAGGTTGACGCACGCGCGACATGAGTAGGGGAAGCAGTGCGGTAGCTTTGCGACGATCGTCGCAGAGCATCGCATCGGCGATTGTCGTTGCATGTGGATGGTGTCCCTTTTGCGCAAGCTGCAAGAGGATATTTTCCATTTCGCCAGCTGATGGCCTTGCATAATTGCGCAAGATAACGTTTTGCAGAGCGCCTTCTGCAAGCCAGGGGTGGTCGCCTAGCATTGTGGCTGCGGCGGTGTACGGGAGCTGCTCGAGCAGCGGTAGGATCTCGACAAGGACAGGATCGAGACTATGGTCTTCCTCAAGGAGCCGAGTTATGACTTGATGGGCACCAGGCAAAAGTGCTTGCACAACGAAGGCGTCTTGGTGATCCAAGTCTCCACGGGCGCGTGCTTGTTGAAGTGCTGCGCTCATTGCTGCGACATTTGCTGCGTTTGGGCATTTCGATGCATTCGCAATCAGTTCAAGCAAATCGTCCAGTCTGTGATTTGCAACATGTGGCCACATGCCGAGTCGCAATGCAGCGGCAGAGTTCCGACGTGCTCGAAGGCTTGGAAGTGGAGGGTTTACCTTCGCTGTCGTGGCGTCTTCTCGCTTACGATTGTGCGTCTCTTCGTGTACGATTGTCGTGTGATTCATTGCAAAGTCTTCCTTTCCCTTCACATTTTCCTCCTCGCTTTCTGCATCTCTAAAATGAACCTCTTCTTGGTCTTTTTCTTTTTCTTCTTCTTGGTCTTCTTCTTTTCTTTCTTCTTCTTCTTCTTTAAAGTCCACGTGATAACTGTTTCTTGCTGTTTTTGTAACTAGGGATTTGTCGGTGCTTGCAACTTTCTTTTCGTGCTGGGCAAGCGCTTGTAATGCCTTGGCAAGGTGAGCGGCCGCGGCAAGCGCCATTTCTTGATCGAGATGTTGTTCCCAGCCGTTGCTTGTCGAGTGTGGATGCTCCAAATTAGAATTCTTTTTTGGTTGCTCTCGCACTTCACGGCGCGCAAGAACCAGACATGCGCAGCGAAGCAAAGCTTCTACAAATTCTGGCCAGCAGAGAGCGCGCTTATTTGTTTTGCCACTACAGAGAGAATGCATGGATTGACGATAGCAGCGTGCAGCCTCGGCTGGCTTGATGGCGAAATGAAGACGTTGGAGGATTGCCAAGAAGGCCGTGAGACTGACTGCTGCATACGCGGTTTTGCTTCGGATCGGTGACGCAAAGGACGCATTGCAAATTCGTGCGGCGTTTGCAAAAGCTTGAGCAAAGAGTCTATCAATCGCAGGGTCTACAACCAGCGACATGACCACGTCCGAGAGCAGCTGCTGCGGCAGCGTGGCAATCGATTGAAAGTCAGCTACAATGTGTCGACGTGAGAGAACCGCACGCGCCTCGTCTTCGTGCATCGCCGCTTGAACAATGGCAAGTTCAAGGTCCTCACGCGAGGGCAAATCTCCTTTGGCAATATTACGGTTTTTCACACCACGTTGCCTCACTTTGCTCTCCTCCTGACGAAGGACATTGTCGAGCTCGCGCCATGCGAACCAGGGCGACAGCAGCCGATTTTCTCGCGCCCACGCACGGAGATCACGCTTCAACGTTGCGCTGGTGTGCACGGACTGCATCATCCAAAAAAGAATTGCAAGAATTCGCTCCTGCTTTGCACGGCGTGCGTCGTCGACGAGTGCATTCACAACCGAGCAGGCCTACTCTCTATGCCTTATGTCTTTGCGGTGTCGGTTCGTCTTCCCTGCCTTGGCTTCAAGCTCCTCGCTGTATGAGACGAAATGGTCGGTCGGTGGCGATAGTTTGGGGACATGCACCGCCCGGCAAATTATGCATAGGCCTATCTATCCTCCTTCCCCATTTCATGTTAACCTTTCTTCACTTTTCTTCATCCTTTTTACCTCTCTCACACACATTCATCGATCTACCTGCCTCGAAAAGCACACGCCGCCCCAACCAGCTCCGCCCGAAACCGTCACCATGGACGCTCGCTCGCTTTGCAGCACGGCCGGGGTCCCCGTTGGCGCACACCCCATCGTAAACCAAGGTGTGCACTACTTTCGTAGGGTCCCCGTTCCTCGTTCCGGCCCGGCCTGTTCCATTTTGCTGGGGTCAGGATAGCGCCTTAACAGAGGGCGTTTAGGGAGGGCGGCGGGACCGGCCATTAAGGCGGCCGATTTCTCCTAGCCCACGCAACGCAACCAACTCGCGTCGCGGGCCCGTTCAGATCGGCCTTGCGCGCGCGCGAGAGCGGCGGCCCCGGTGGGAGCTGCGCCCGCGGCCGCGACCGCGCCCTGCGCCCGCCAGCGCTCTCCGTAGGCCGAAGCCGCGCCGCGCCAAGTGCGCGCGCGGGCGAGCGAGCGAGCGTGTGTGGATTCCGAGACGAGGAAAGGCGGCATCAACGCAGGTAGGGCCGCTCGCCTCGTCTCGCGTCGGCCGGCCGCGCCGCTTGGCACAGGACCGGGTGGCGCAGCAGCGCAGCAGCGTAGCGCAGCGCCCTCGCGCCCCGCCACCCCGAGCCTTGCTCTTCCTTTCTTTCTGTCTGCGCGTGCAGCCCCGCGAAACACGCGTCGCAGTGATTTCGCAGGTCCGAAGAGGGAATAAATAACTCAGGCTGAGCAAGCGGAGAAGGGGTCATTTTCACGCGAAGAGCTGAGCACGCACCCGCGTCCATTTCCCTTTAAACACATACATAACAACAACAACAACAACAACAAGAATGTCGACCGATTTTGGGGATATTCTGGACAGTCTGGACGACCACAATGACGGCGGTGGAGGAGGGTCAGGCAATGGAGGCTCGAGCTCAAGTGCAAAGCGCAAGATGATGAAGGGATACTCTGGGCGCGGCATTTACGACGATTCGGTCACGGCGCGGTTGCGAGACATGAACCAGGGCTCTTTCCGGAGTGGACGACCAACACCCATTCATCAGCAATCCGGTGATTTGCAAGAGGATGTAGGAGATGATGACTTTCTGTTTGGAGCAGACGACCAAGGCGTGCGTGGGATGGGGCCGCCGCAATCGCAGGTAAATAACGCCCCGCTTCAGCACAGTGATTCTGCACCGCCTGCGCCGATAAACGCGGCGGTGCATGGCGTGAGCAATTCGCCTGCAGATCTACGGCGCGTGCCGGAGCCGCGGCGCAGCGGGTCAAGTTTTGGGACCCGCGTCAGCAACGGTGTGTCAGAAATCGGCCGTATGCTCCAAGACGCTTTTTCTCCCGCATCAGCAAGTGCACGTGGAGAAAAGGTGGATCGGCGCTCTGACTTGAATCGCGTTGCCGCCAAGCCACGACACTGGACCACGGAGGAGGACGAGATGCTGCGAAAAGCTGTGGAAATGCACGGTGAAAAGCAATGGAAGAAGATTGCCGAGTATGTTCCGGGGCGCAACAACACGCAGTGCTTGCAGCGATGGTCCAAGGTGCTGACACCCGGCCTGAAAAAGGGCATGTGGAGCGAAGACGAGGACAATCTTCTGTTGGAGCTCGCACAGCAGCAGCTTCAGGAGTGCAGAGCCAAGGGAAAGCAGGAAAAGGTGCAGTGGGGTGTCGTCAAGAATAGCATTCCGGGTCGCACGGCCAAACAGTGCCGTGAGCGATGGGTGAACAATCTGAACCCGGTGATTCGCCGAGACCCGTGGACCGAGGAGGAAGACGCGAGGATTTTGCAGCTGTATGAGTCGATGCCAAAGAAGTGGGCTGCGATCTCGAAGCATCTGCCAGGCCGCACGGAGAACGCCGTCAAGGTTCGCTGGAAGAGTCTCTCTCGGGACGGCGGGGCCTCATTGTCGCGAAGCTCGTCCTCGACGCCGCGATCGCCAATCTCGGCACCGCCGAGCCCTGCGTCGAGCCACCGGTCTACTTCGATGCCCTTTCAGCAGCACGCCATGCAACAGCACGCCATGCAGCAGCAGCGGTCCATGTCTTCCGAGTACTCGGACTATCAGAGCAAGGATCTGATGTCTCGTATGGACTCGTTTTCAAATCTAAACTTCTCAGACGATTACGCTGCGGATGGTCGCGACGATGACGTGACCTCTCCGCTCGCTTACGACGCAGGAGAGGGCTCGCGAGGCTACCCGAGTGACCCCAAGTCAATTTCGTACATGTCGATGGGCAAGATGCTGGAACCCATCGACTACCCGAAGGATGGGCTCTCGCCCATGCCCGTGTCCATGCCAACGGCGCCCACGTCGCGCCCACCAAACGCTGCCATGGGGCTTCCGCGAGCCCCGCATCTCGGCGCGGCGCGGCCCGTCGCAGCCGAGTCGCCGTATATGGCGATGGCGCCGCCAACTACCACGCCACCGACGACATCTGTTAGTGCGCAGGCGCCGTCTTCCGTCTACAGCGGGCAGCTGCAGCACCAGCAGCTGCAGCACCAACAGCACCAGCAGCCGCAGCAACATCAGCATCAGCATCAGCATCAGCAACAGCAACAGCAACTGCATCGCGTGCAGCAGCAGCAGCAGCAGCAGCAGGCGTCAGGCGCGTCTGCCGCGGCTCAAACCGCGGCTCCGGGGAAGAGGCCCTCGCTGGCGTCTGCGCCTATGGGCGGCCCCCCCTCGGGTCCAGGCCCGGACAGCAAGAGCTCCATTGGGAGCTGGCGAAACAGCGGCAACTTTGGCAATCTGTGGAACGATCCGATCGCGACCGACGTCCACGACCTGATCAAGGATATGGGTACCTCGGGCCGCGGCGCGAGTTTTTTGGACGGCAACTTCTTTGAGTCCTCTGGAAATCTCGATGTGCCCGACACCCCGGATGACCAAGGGCGATAAAGTATAACTAAATTGAAAGATGAATGATGCCATGTACCGAGCCGCTGCTATGTATCGAGCCGCTGCTGCCATGGGTGGGTGGCTGGCTGGCTGGCTGTCTTGACTGGCTGGCTTGCCTAGGAACAGATGTTGTTGCAGTGGCAGCTGGCAGTGAGTGTGGCGGACGACCAACATTCTCGCACACTAGTATGTTGGGGAGGAGGCGAAGAAGGACAAGATTGCGGAGGAGTGAAATCAAAAGTGGAAATAGCCCCTTCTCCCCTCTCCCCCTAAAAAGTTCACTAAACCCTCTCCTAACGCACAATCGCACACGCGCACACAGCGCATCTGTTAGTTATTTACTGGCGCGATCTTCCGCAGATGGCACGCGCGCAAGCGTGGCCGCCGCGGCCGACCTCAGCCCCCCCGCCTGCGCTGTCGCCTCTCCGCTCTGCTCCGCTCTGCGCACGATGCTCTGCAACCTCTGCAGCTGCACGCGCTGCAGATTCTGCACGCGCCGCAAACCCTGCACGCGCTGCAGCTGCCTGCCTGTCTGCTGTCATAATGATGCTACTCCATTTACGCCTGCACACGTGCCTGCCTCTGCAGGCACTCAATGTCCACGTCGCTTCTGGCCGCACGGCGCCCGAGCCCGCCTTGTCCCCCGCGGCCTCGCTCAACCCGCGCCGCAGAGGCCGGCGCGGCCACACCGGCGCGCGGCGGTGGCCCGCGCGGTCTCTCGGAGCGGGAAGGGGCGCGGGACCTCGAAGAAGTTGTCCGGAGGCCGCGCAAGTGCTCGACAAACTTGACTGGGGACCCGCGCGCGCACTCACTCGCAGCTGGAAAGCTGCCGCTGCTGGCGGCGGCCTGCCCGGTGCACGTGCCGCGCGGCGCCCTGCGGCGCTCGAGGCGGGCGCGGCGCGCTCGGGCTCGGGCTCGGGCTCGGGCTCGCGCGGGAGCTTGGCGCGAGCGCGGGAGCTTGGCGCGAGCGCGGGCTCGGGTCCGTGGCCGGTGCGCTCGCCGCGCGGAAGGAGAGGGAGGAGGGCCGGAGGGCGGGCGGGGGAGGTCTCCGCGCGTGCCCCTGTTCGGGGACGGCGGAATGCGGGGGTGCGCGCGGGAAGGGGGGTGTCGTAGGAGTATTCGCGTGCACGCGCTGGAAATTGCGGAGATGGACTGCGGCATCTACACCCGCACAGGAACTGCGTCTAGGCCTATACGCGACGGACGCCACGGACAGCGTAGTAAGGTACTACCATATAGCGATCGGCAGCGGCGGCGGCGGGAAGGCAGCACGAGCAAAGTCCAAACGCCCGTCTGCCGCTGGAGAGAGCTTGCCCGAGCCAAGAGGAGAGGAGAGGAGTGAGCGAAGCGAGGACAGGGCAATGGGCGCCGCGCGGGTCCTAGCCACGGCCCTGCTAGCAGTGGCGGGCCTGGCCGCGCAAAGCGAAGCGCGCCTCAAGGCCTCGGGAGAGTACAGCCGCGACCTCCTGGACCTCGACCGCAAGCTGCTCGATAAGATCCAGGAGTACGAGGTCGTGGACGACCTCCTGCCCAGCCACGAGCATCGCCGTCTGCTGTCCGCAGAAACGACCGACTTCAGCCTTTCTGCCTTTGGCGAGCCGCACAACTTCGAACTCGAGGTGCATCGCAATCTTTTCGACACCAACTTCAAGAATGTAGGCGTTGGCCGCGATGGCAAGCCCATTCTCCTCAACGACGAAAAAGACTGCGTATACCGAGGCGCCAACAAGACGACCTTTTCCTTTTGCGGCGGCGTCGTCCACGGTCGCTTTCAACGCGACGGCGACTTTGTGCATGTCAAACCTCTGCCATCGGGCCGTCACGTCATCTTCAAGCGGCGCCACCTCGAGACCGCGGAACCGGGGCATTGCGGCATCACTGACGCCAACGAGAAAATGCTCGACGTCTCTGGCTCGAACATCATTTTCCACCGCGATCTGGCGCACGATCATGACCATGCTCACAGCGAGCACGTGCACGACCATGTACACGTGCATGAGGCGGCGCATGCCGGCGAGAGTGGCCGCGTCCTGGCAGAAGAAGAACTCAAGACAGATGCGGTGGACACCAAGCGCAAGCTGGCCACCAACCGTAATGTCGACATTCTCGTCTTCAATGACAAACTCCGTTATGACGAGTACGGTTACGGCATTTTTGCGAATACTGCCTATATTGTCAGCCTCGTAGCCGACCTGTACGAGGACCTGCCTGGCGACAACGTGATCAACATTAACTTGGTCGCGACCTTTGTTTTCACCGAAGAGGACCCCTGGACAATCTCCATGACCAACGGTGGATCGAGTGTCGATGCTGATACTCTTCTTGACCTGTTTTCAGAATACATGGGAGAAAAGGACGACGACGTGAGTGCCTTTGTGACCGGCAGAGAAGATCATGCGATGCTTCTCTCGGGCTACGACTTTTATGACGATAGCGCTTCGAGTGACAGTGTTGTCGGCCTCGCCTGGGTCGGCGGTCTCTGCAAAGAGGGTGAAACGGGCGTGTTGACTTCAACCGCGGCGCGTTACACGGGTATCACGCAGGCAGACTTTGACGACGAAAAGTACGTCGCCAATATCTTTGCACACGAGCTTGGTCACAACCTCGGAATGCAGCACACCAATGTGGAAAGTACGGGCTATGCCCCGAATTCGCCCTGCAACGCAGCCGCTGACGAGGTCATGGACCCTTCGGCCTCGTATGAGCCAGAATGGTCATCCTGCACGCACGAGTACTGGCAGGCAAAGCTAGACGGTGAAATGACCTATGACGCCACCTGTACCGAGGCTGCCAGCGACACCAGTGTTGCTGGTTTGTGTGGCAACGGCGTCGTTGACCCAGGTGAAGACTGTGACTGTCTTTTTAACGATTGCACAGGTGTTGACGCCTGCTGCAATGGAGCGGCCTGCACCTTCTCAGGCTCTTCCGTTTGTAGTGAGCTCGATCCGTGCTGTGTCAACAGCGGAGGAACGTGTTCGGTCCAGACGGACACAGCGGTGGTTTGCCGTGCCTCTGCGGACGCTACCTGCGACCCAAGCCCCGAAACCTGTGATGGGTCAAATGCCAAATGTCCAACTGACGTGGTCGCTGCTTCTGGCACTGCGTGCGATAATGACGGCAAGTGCTTTCTTGGCAAGTGCGTTAACTACGAGGACCAGTGTATCGATAATGGATATGCGAGCGGAGAATGTGGATTTGCGAACGCTGAGACGGGTCTCTACCAATGGTGCAGCGGTTATGTTCGCTGTGCAAGCAGCGGCGGTGGTTGCCAAAGCCCGCCGTACTATCCCGCAGATGGCTCGCCCTGTGAATCGGATGGCCAGTGCTATGGACGGGTATGCATCACCGACTCTTCTGCCCTTCCGACTCCATCAGACATTGAGCAGTGTTCCAACGGTGTCCTAGATGGCTCCGAATCGGACGTGGACTGCGGTGGCGACTTTTGCTACCCATGCACTGCAGGAAAGATTTGCGCAACCGATGACGACTGTCTCTATCCGTCGTTTTGCAATGAGACGACGCTTCTTTGTGATGTGACCGACTACTACCCCGAATTTGATGGAGAGGAGAACGAAGACGACTGGACTGCCCAGCTGCTCGGTCTCTGGGCTAAATTCCTCGATTGGGTGCTGAACAACACTGCATTGGCAGCTGGCGTTTTTTCCGGTGTCGGTTTTGTTATTGTCGCCTGTTTGGTGAGCTGCTGCTGCTGCGGCGGCAAGGAAAAGACGCGGCAATACGCTCAACAAGCCTCGTTCAGAATGCGCGGCGATCCCAGGCAAGAGCAGCAAGTGGCCACGGCGAGCCCGTATTACTAAGCTGGGCGCGCCGCGAGCACTCACTCATTCCGGTGTTTCCTCTCAAAGTGCTTCTTCCGTATTCCTTACTTAACTTTTTACTGTTCCTTCTCTTTGTGCATCACGTGCCATCATGTGCAATGACTTTTGCCTCGTCGTCGCGACATCCTCTCGTGGACTGTTTACACGTTGAGCAAGCTCTTGCACTTCGTCACTTGCTTGCTTCACGCACGCGAGCAAAGCAAAGCAAAACAAAGCAAATCATTCAAGCATTTTTCTACCCCGCTTCTCCCCTACGCCAGTCTTTAGCCCTTGCCTTTTCACATTTTAGTCTTTCGAGGCCTCGTGCTTACAGGCTGACTCGCCACGTGCAAAAGAGGAGACGCAAGAATCATTGGAAATGGCTTTTGATCGATCTTGCAACAATGGCTTTTGCAGCGCGTTTTGCCGCGCGTTTTGCCGCGCCTGGCCACAACGCATTTTATTAGCAGCACCGCTATTTTGCTGCCATTGATGACAAATAATCATTCTTTGGCCCTCTGATCAGCCACTCGCTGCCTCGCCCGGAGAAAAATAAATGGAACAAAATAGTACCGCTTTGAGCTCCGCACACGTAAAAGAACGAGGATCTCCGTCGGACATTTGTATTGACGCACAACTCATCAAGCAGAAGGATTTCGAGGCGCAGAGTCCCCTTGATCGAAGAGTTGTGTCGTCCGAGACAATCTGATCCAATCTTACCCGAATAAACACCGTGTCAGTGTCAGCATGTAGACACATTGAGCATGCACGCCTGCAATCAAAACCTAAAGATAATCTTCTTAATGTTCAACGCTCGCGAGACCGCGTCATTATAGCAGCGATCTCAGACGAACAGGCTGACTTGCCAAGTGCCTTGAGGTCGACATTTATTCGTGCTCCTCGAGCTCAACAGATTCAATCATATCGTAGACCTCGTCGGCGGCGTCCCGCATGTCCTTGTAAACCATGTGCGCAAGGTCCTGCGTGGCGCGAAGAGAGTAAATGGCGACTTGCGGCAAGGTAAATTTAAAAAAGTGCTCAATGGCCTTCCAATGTCTGTGGAAAAAGTTCCCGATGGCGCGCAGAATCTCGGATGCAATGTATATCACGGTTCGGGCAAAATCACGCAGTGCAGCAACGATCTTGGGTATCATCCGCTTGATTTTCTCCCGGCGTTGACGGTTGCGTTCCCGCGAGCGCTCGCGGACTCCCTTCCACCACTCGCCAAGACGATGACGCGTGGCGGAGGACTTCTCGCCAATATAGGTGAGCAGCTTGACAATGTCATTCTTGGTCTGCAGGACAGCTTGAAAAAGCGTAGCGCGATGGCGACGCCAGAGCTCGGGGCCGTAGAGAATTGGGGTCACGGTCATGGCCAAAATGAGAGCAGTGACCTGCGCTGCCAAATGCGAGCCGATGACACGTTCTGCACCCGCGAGTGCAACCCAGGCAAGCGGCGCGTACACGAGTGGTTGGAGGATAAAGACAGACCGCAGCTTGCGATACTTAAAGCTGCTGTAGATCCAGCGTCCAGGGGCTATGCGACGCAGGCCATCCTCGGACTCAGTTTCGCTTGTGGCTACGCTGAGTCTCGAGATGCTTCCACGCGAGGCGTTGCCTCTCGAGACGCTGCCTCTCGAGACGCTGCCTCGCGAGACGCTGCCGCGTGAATATCTCCGGCGCTCCCAATCCTCGTCGTATGGAACACCGAGGTAGTCGAGGACCTTGGGAGCCTGCTTCTTGCTGCGGATTGCTTGCGCCAACGTCAGATACGCACCGCAGACGATTGTGGGCACTACCACGCCAGCAACCACAAGGGCTGAGGAACTATGTTCCTCGATGGGCTTGGTCCCAACATCGCCCAAAAGCCAGATGATGTTGAGGACATGTTTGTGCGTAGAGACTGGCGTGATGCTAGCGAAATTTCGGTCAATGCGCAAGACCTTGCGACCAATGAGCACGACGAAATAGTTGAGGTCGATCATGAGCGCAAGCACCAAGGCGGTGTACAGCACCCACCGGCGTGGCGCGCCAAAGATGAGGCCGAATGTCAAAGCGTCGAGGGTGGACACAGCGAGATAGAAAATCGTAAAGAGCAGGCTCCAGTGACTGAACTTGAACATCCACGCACCATTCGACCATCCATAAAAGTATCGGTAGTCCAAGTAGATGGTCCAGAGCGCCATGTTCAAGCTCGTCACAATAAATGCCACGTGCACGACATGTGATGCCGCATCCTGATTCCCTTCGTGCGCGTCTGCCCAGGCGGCTTGGTGTTTTCCCACCAAGCTCATCCTCGTTTCACTTCGACGCGCAGCCGCGCGCAAAGAGCTGTCGATTGATTTCGGGACAGTGAATCGGATAGGGCTTGGCAAGGGCGCAGCCACTCACGGTCGGGCTGCGACCGTCAGGCAGGCAAGGTAGGTACGGACGAAAAGACGACGGCGAGACCGACGAAGACGAGGGTTCTCTTTCGGTTTCGAACCTCGCGCGCGCGCGCGGTGGCGTCGTGGCCACGCTGCGGCAGCCCCGCGACGGGACGTAGCGCCTCGCTTGCAGGGACGCTGCGCCCCGGCTCGCCGCGCGCGGGCCCTCTCTCTCCCTGGCCGGCTGGATGCGCCCGTCTGGGTCCCGGCCGCCCCAATCGGCGAACCGCAGCCTGCGGCCGCGCAGAGAAAGCTCGCGCCAGCCAGCCAGCCAGCCAGTCAGCCAGCCAGCCAGCCAGCTAGCCACGCCGAGCCCGCGCTCGCCGCCTCGCCGCCTCGCCCTGCCGGCGCGTGGGGCCGCGTCGCGAACCTGATTTGCTTCGCTTTGCTTCGCTTTGCTTTGCTTTGCTTTGCTTTGCTTTGCTTTGCTTTGCCTTGCCTTGCCTCGCCTTGCCTTGCTTTTGTGTTGCGTTGCTTTGTGTTGCTTTCTTTCTCTGCTCACTCAGATGACTTACTCAAACCAAGCTGATGTGCCGCTCACCTTACTTGCTCGCACTGCCAGAACGCGGGCTGCAGCCGCCTGCACCACGGGCCGCGCTGGCTGCGGAGTGCAGGCGCCAGCTTCGTTGACGTGAAGGCGGAGGCGTCGAAGCCGCGCCGAAACTGGTTCGTGGCCGCTCGAGTCGAGTCGAGTCGCGTCGAGTCGGGTCGGGTCGGGTCGCAGGCACGCACGTGCAGGGAGAGAGAGCGCTGATGAGCGCGACTTTGGTGGACCCGGCCTCCTCGCGAGCCGCAACTTGGACGCAGGTTCTGGCTCCCGCCTTCTCGGTCCTCGTTACTCGTGTCCGAGCCGGCCTCGCCGTCGTTGCCGCCGTCGTGGCGGCCGTCGCAGGCGCACTCGTTGTTTTCGAGGCCGCTCCAGCTCGCTTCCAATGGCGTGCACGCGCTGCGCCGCAGGCCCGCTCCAGCCCGGCCGGCGGCGGCGACGGGAGCAACACGCGGAGGCAAGGCGGGCAGGGAGCGAGGGAGGGAGGGAGGGAGGACGGGGCGGGGCAAGGACGCGCGGCGATCGCGCGCGAGCGACGGCCGTCGCCAGAGAGAGGTTGCTTGCCTTCGCGAGTAGACACTTGGCTTAGGGCCCGCCCACCTGGCTGCCCGCAGCGCGTGCCGCGGTGTTCACGATAGTGTTGACGCAAGTATCCGTTATGGTGTGCGAAAGCTTCGACGAGGCCTCGAGGCTCAGAAAGGCAGGTCGCAGAGGCAGCGACCGCTGCTTTCGCTCGCGTTTGCGAACAGGTGAGAGGTGTTTGTTTGGCTGGCTTGGTATGTCGAGAGAGAGAAAAGAGGTCAAGCAGCACGTAGGCCAGGCGAGACGGACAAAAGGCGAGAGGCAAGAAGAAAAAGAAGAAAAGAAGAAGAAGGAGGAGGAGGAGAAGAGAAAGGATGTAAGGGGAAAACATTGAGGGAGAAAGAAAAAGAAATAAGGAAGCTCTTGCTGGCTAAACGCAGATATGTTGGTTGGACAAAGACAGAAGAGCGGAGCGGTAGATACTAGATCATCATTGTTCGTCGCAGAGCGATCGCCGCGTGCGCATACGCGCACGCACCGACACGTGCTCGATGGTGTTTGCATCACCGCGAGGGTGGTCGTCAGACCCCGAGACGCTCGAAGACGATGAAGAAGCACGTCTCACGGGAGGCGCGCTTACTCGAGGAAGCTTGCCTGCAAAAGCGCAAAACAGACCGAATGCTCCGAAACCTGCTCCTGCGTCTGCGCAAGCAGCAGTAGCAAGTCGATCTGCGACAGCGCTTGCTGAAGAAGAAAAAGATGAGTCTCAGAACACGCAAGCTGTGCAAAAGGAAAACGAAAGACTTGTGAGAGAGCTTCACGAGTCGCGGGAGACCGAAGAAGTTCTTATGCGAGAGCTACGTAGACTACGCGTCGAGTACAATGCGGCCGTCACTCACCAATTCCGCCAGCAACAGCATCAAGAGGAGCACGCAGATCCCGAGAGTGAAAACCCGACGCCCTCTGCCAAAGCAGAGAGCGCCGGTCATGGCCTAGATTCTCGACACTCATCTTTGGAACGGGCCACTCGCAAAATTATGGTAAGTGACGATCAAGACTCGTCTGAAATTACGAGGCTACGAACACTTCTCAACCAAGCATGGAAAGAAGCTCAGGAGATTCGGGAGCGCTCAAAGCTGGAAATCGAAGACCTTCGCGAAACAATGGCCCAGGAAGCGAGCACGCTCGCAGCTACAGAGTCGCAGAAGAAGAAAATGAGCGACAAACTCGCCGATGCCTTTCAAGAAATCACGCGTCTGAACGCTCATGTACAGTCCCAAAAGGCAGAACTCAACCTGACGCTTTCCAACGTCGAAAGGTCGACGGACGAACTCGTGTTGCACGCTCAGAACGACCGCAAGGCCGCCGAGGCCCGGGAGGCAGCGCTCGCCGTCGAGCTCGAGCAAGTCAAAGAGGAGCTCGCGACGTCTCGCCAGGACCTACAAAATCTCAAGGATCAGCAAGCTGCCGAGCAGGTTAAAAACGACCAGCAAAAGTACGAACAATTCGTTGCATACCGTGATCTCTGGAAGAAGAACTCGTTTGCCTTCGAGACACTCACCGGCCTCCAAACCTCACTGTTGCATGCTCTTGGAGAGTTCATCGAGCAAGAGGAGGAGAGCGGCCCAAACGAGGCTGCTCCAGCTGGTGCTGCGGGCGAAGAAATCAAGGAGAGTGGCGCGCCGGCAGACGCACGAACCGAGGGCAACGAGGGCTCCTCATCGGGGACAGAGATGAACATGCAGATACAGAGAAACGGTCGTGTTGTCTCAGCTGTCACACGTCTTAATTCGGCGTGGCTCTCTGAAAAGAAACGTCGTGAAGTGGCAGAACGTAACTTTTCAGTGTGCAAGAAGCGTCTCGATCGTGCCATGATGCAGATCGAGTCCTTTCAAGACCAGGTGTCGCACTTGCAGGCTTCGAACGCGCTTCAGGAGTCGGCCGACGTGACCTTTGCCGAATACGAGCACTGGTGGAACCACTTTAAGCACTTTCAGACACCTCTGCCTACAAGTGTCCTCCACAACTCGGGCATCAAGTCTGGCGCAGCAGCGGTAACGGGACCCGTTGCAGCAGGGAACTCGCGAAGGGAACAGGAGGGAAATGCGGGAAATGCGGGAGACGCATCGCCTTCAGCAGCACCACCCGCTCGAGTGGTCGCAGCCTCGTCGTCGCTTGTGCGTTCGCCCTCGGCTCGCGCTCGTTCACGTACGCGCGATATAACGCAGACTGCAGCGCGGCAACAGGCAAGTCTCTTGCGCAATGTTAGCACCGAGCTTCTCGGAGCTACAACGAGTTTAGGAGCAAGGTCACGTGGAGATTCATATCCTTCACATACTTCGTCTACAACTTCAGTCGTCGCCTCGCCTGCGAACGCGATGCCGAAACGGCGCGGAGAGTTCCCTGGCATCGTCAATCGTTCCCAAGGATCACCTGCGGCTAGCCCTTCGCAAAGGCGCTCGAGATAGATGACAACGTGATGACAACGTGACAAGTGTGTTCCCTTTTCCCTCATTTGTGTGCGTGTGCAGCCGTGTATGTGTGTTTGTCTGTCTGTCTGCGTATGAACACAAGGTAGATCAATCAATGTAACGTGAGCTCCATGTCCGCAATGTTCGTCCTCCTTCTACTTCCACTTCTCCTCGCCATTTCTCCGTCTCTCTCTCTCTCTCTCTCTCATCCCTTTGCTCCAAGATTTCTTCGTTTGTCGGGATGTTCCGGCATCAACCGGAGCTCATCAGCCATGAGAACAGAGGGCCTAAACTCCAGGACACCAAAACTTAAAAGCCGTGAGGCTTGAACCCTTTTGGACTTTGAGGGAGGCAACACAGAACTCGATCCCGAAAACGAGAGATTCCCGTGCCGCCGTCACCCCAAAGCATAAGATTTATTGTTCGGAATGCGGGCACGTGTGCAGCTAAGCCAAATCGGAATTGCCCACCCTTTCTCGCCGCTTCCAGGATCCTAAAAGGAAACCAAAAACAAGCTTAGGGGCTCGGGCGTCGAAACGGCAAGGTTGACCATTCCGGAGAGCGTGCGTTGTGAATAAAAGCATAATGCCCATAACAGCACCAGCAACATCAAACACAATTCACCTCTCTCGCTTTCTCTCTCTCTCTCTCTCTCGCGCGCGCGACCTCTTTCTCTTTTATACTGCTCTATGTACATACCTGTGTAGACATATAAAGTTGACTCGAAAATCGTCTTCTTGTGGGTGGTTCTCCTCCTTTTCTCCAGTGGTAGTGATACTGGACAAACGGCACTTGTGCGGCGCACTCCCATCAAGGGGCGTCTATGTACACACCGAGCAAGGCGTCCCGAAAGAGCTGTTGATGTGCCAAATGAAAAGAGAGCAAAAGACAGATTGTCAGACTTGACAAAGGAACTTTTTCAGAATCTCAGACCCCGAAAACGAGGCCCAAACCGCGAGAGGGCGCACGAGTTTGCACTTGGGCAGGCCAAACGCAGTCCTCGACGCTGAAACACCTCGAAAACCATCATCAATATTTTCGCTGTGACCCTCCTTTGAAAACATTTTACGTACCACTGAAAGAAAAGAAGAAGAGAGAAGAAAAGAGCAGTAATGTCGTATCGCGCCCGTCCGCAACATCGAAAGGTTACGAAGTCAGAAACAGGCACAATGGATAAGTCCAAGCGCATTCGATGCTTTCTTTTCGCGAAAAGAAAAGCGTCCTCGAGTTGCTCTTGCTTTCAGCAATAACGTTGCTCGGCCGACCACGGACCATCCATCCTTACATCCATCTACTTGGACTCGTCGGACTTTTCAGCAGGCTTGCCAGCGTTGGCGGCAGCCTCCTCGGCGAGCTGCTTCTCGACGACCTCCTTGGCCCGATGAAATTTGGACTGCAAGTAGAACGAGCCGCCCTTCTTCGGGTCGTTCGCGTTAAAGTACTGCTCGTACCGCTCCGCGACCTCGGGCAGGCTCGTCGGAGTGCTGTCAAAATTCAGCACTTTGAGCGCTTCGTCAAGCTTCATCTCCTTGCGAAGCGAGCGCTTGGCATTCGCGGCCGCGGCCTTGGCCGCATTCGGGTTCGCGGCAGCCTGCTGGTACGCTTGCACAAAGGCTCGCGAGACGACGCCGACGCCCGCCACGAACACCTGCACGAACAGCCGCACAATAGGGCCCGACATGGCGACCCTGGCCTATCTCCTCCTCGCGTCCTCGGGCGGCACGCGGGCTTTTCCAGACGAGTCGCGGCACGGGCCTCGACGACTCTCCCTCGACGACTCTCCGTCCCTTCCGCGACCTCGCCGGCGCCCGACGCAGCGCGAAGCTGCCCGCGGCCCGAGCAAGGCGCGTCGCCCCGCTCCGCTCCCGCTCGCCCTCGTCCGCCGCGACGTGCTCGCGCTCGCGCTCGCGCTCGCGGTCTCGGGTCTGCTGCCTCGCCTCGCCTCGACTCGCGTCTCGTCTTCGCAGCGACCACTCGCTGCGCGCGGCCCCGAATTCGGGGCCGTAACCGCCGGCGGCGGTTGGGCGGGCGGCGGTTTCCCCCTGCCGCGATCGACTTTCTTTCTCTCTCTTTCCTTCCTTGGGCTGGCCGTAGTGCGAGTCGAAGGAGGCCGTGCTCGAGGCCGCGGAGGAGGGCGCCGTGGAGCGCGACGAGGCAGCAGGCAAAGGCAGAAGGGCCGCAGACCGGGGCAGGCGGGACCGCGCGACCGGGACTAGCGCGAGCGAGCGATGGCGCTGCAGCAGCACGGGCGCGGCGCGGAGGATGAGGAGCTGAGCTTCCTGGAGACGGGCGCAGGCACGGCGGCCTCGCTCAACGTGCCCGTGGCGCAACCCGTGGGCCCGCCCATGGAGCCTCTGGAGATGGGCACGGGCACGACCACGCCCGGCGCGCAGGGCCAGCGAGGCGGGGCCGCCGGAACCTCCAGCATCGGCGGCATTGTCGCCTCTTCTGCGCAGGGAGTCGCCAATATGTTCAAGCGAGCGAGCCATCCTAAGATCGCCGTGGCGCACGTGGCCTTCAAGGTGGCAGCCTTTTTCCTCTACCTCTTTGCAGGCCTGGTGGCCGACAACTTTATCGTCACCTTTGTCGTGTGTGTTATTCTCTTGGCCTTTGACTTTTGGACAGTCAAAAACGTCACTGGTCGCCTTATGGTCGGTTTGCGTTGGTGGAACGAGATCGAGGAGGATGGCAGCAGCTCATGGCGATTCGAAAGCGTTGATAATCCAGACGAAGTCAGCACCGTTGACTACCGAATTTTCTGGTACTCCATGTACATCAACTTCATCCTCTGGGCCTTTTTCTTCTTTTTCGCGCTCATCAAGTTTAGCTTTGACTGGCTCCCGCTCACGGGTGTGGCCATCTCGCTTCAGACATCGAATATTTACGGCTACTGGCAGTGCTCCAAGGATGCCAAACGCAGATTGCAAGGCGCCGTACAAGGTGCAGTCACACAGGGGGCGCTCTCTGCTCTTTCAAGCGGCTGGATCGCACGTGCTATGGGCCGGACGCCTTCCGAGCAAACCGCACCACTTCAAGGCCCATGAATGTCTGACACCAAACGAAAAAGACACGCCAGTGTGTCCGCCTGACTGACTTAGCCCATCCTCATTGGCCTTCTGGGCTGGAGCTGGTGCGCATGACCCTGCTGCCGCATGGTAGAACTCGTTCGCCCCCTTTTTTTGGACCCTCTCCAAATTCGTCTCACTGGTTCGCATCTTCAGCGATGCATCGTCGTAGTTGGTTTCTTATTGAAAATCTAAATCTGTGCCGGCTTGCTTCGAAAAGTTCTTTTTTCCTGTTCATTTCTTTCTTTTTAAATGGACGAAAAGAGAGAGAGGGAGAGACATGAGCAAAACGATCTGGGAATGGGATAGAAAACAAACATTGTCTGTAGGAGATCTTGCATGTCATGTCATGTCACGCCACGTCACGTCACGTCGTGTCACGTCATATCATGTCATATCATCTCAGTTAGGTCGAGGTCAAAATGCAGTCACTGGACCGAATGTCAGGGCCAAAGTCGCGCGTGATGGTCTGGCCTAGAAAACGGTAGCCCGCATACCCGCGAAAGGCCAAGTCTACATGACCATCGACGCACTGCATGAGAATGGCGCTGGCCACTCGCGCGCTGCGTATTCGGTAGCTAAAATGCGCCGTAAACGCTGCGCTACCATGGCGCGACACCGAAAGTGACTCTGAGATGTCATCGCCGGTTTCGTCGAATTGATACCACCGATGCGTGGTGTGAGAGTAATAATAGACGGTCACTGAAAGATGCTCGAGCGCAAGAGATAGGTAATTTGGGTTTTGCAACATGTACACCTGCGTGCCATTGAGCGTTTGCCGCGCCGATAATGAGTCAAAACGAACATGGCTCTCTGTGATGCTCAAGGTTGGGGGTCTGAACCAGCACAGGGTTGCCACCACACCGGAGGCGACGATGAGAGCAGTAATCAAGGCACAAAATGCACACTTGTGTCGTCGGATAAAGGAGCAGGTCATTGAACCCTCTTGGACGCGCAAGGCCTCACGCACCGCTGCAGCCTGACGCTGATCTACCTCATACTCTTGAAGGAGGTTGCGATATGAGGGACCAAACTCGTCCTCGCTTTCTGAACAGGACTCGAACATGTGAGAAGGCGTCTGTACGAGAACCCCATGTTGCTCGGCCGAGGAGTGACCAGTTGCTTGCTCTGGGGTGGATAGAGATGACGAAGGAAATCGAGTTTGCTCTGTGGGGTCCTGGCCATGCACATCGACAATCTCGGCCTGTTGTTGGTGTTCGTGCGGGTATGGGAGACCCGAGGCGGCGGCTGAGACGCTCTCCACGAGATCTGTTCCTTCGAGCGATCTCCGCGGCGTGCGAGATCCATCGCTGCCCACCTCGTGAAAAGATGCATACATGCTTGTCATTGAGCCTTCACCGCCGCCTGCGACCTCCTCTTCATCGCCGCCGCTGCCGCCGTGTCCGGCTCCAGAGCCTGGGCTCGGGGGATTGATGCTCAGCCTGAGGCCCTCCTCGAGAGCCGCAGACGTCTCCACCCCCTTGCTTTCACCCCGTGCGAACGTGTTATCCGCGTTAGCGCTGGCGGCCCCTGCGTCCTCGAGGTCCACCGTGCTGTCCTGGCGCCCCGCGCCCAGCAGCGGCTGCCTGCCGCTGTCGTCGTCGTCCATCATGCTCTCGAAAACGTTTTTGATGATCACCCAGTGACGTATTGGTTACGTGAGAGAAAATCATGTATCAAGCCACTGGCACTGGCACTGGCACAGGCACTGGCATTGGCCTTGATGGAACACGAGCCACGTCGCAAAAGCAATTCAAGAGCGCTTCTCTTACGACACACCTCGTTGGCGTAAATTCTTGTGGATGCTTTGCAGAGATTTGGGACAACTGTAGCAATATGATCATCAAGGGAAGTAAATGCAAAGCATTGGTTGGGATCAAGTATTTTGGGCTTGAGTCGTTGTGCCAGCTGCAGGTCCATTTGTGCCTTGTTGTCTTTGTTGCCCTTTCTGATACGGTTTACATCACGAAATGGAGTTGTAGCTTATTTTTTTCCGTGATGAAGCAAGGAAGCAGGTATAGGTCTA
The DNA here is from genome assembly GCA_000818945.1 of Schizochytrium sp. CCTCC M209059. Taxonomy (NCBI): domain Eukaryota; class Bigyra; order Thraustochytrida; family Thraustochytriidae; genus Schizochytrium; species Schizochytrium sp. CCTCC M209059. The sequence continues at coordinate 412,027 of KN805372.1, forward strand.
CCATCTTTTCCTTGTGTATACCACGGAGCCGAAGGATCTAAAATGCGCCACATACACTATACAGCAAAAAAAAGTTTTGGTAAATAAGTTAGCAAAGGGCACTGACGTTCGTGATGCCCGGGAGATTCATATATGTCACATGAAATTGCCCGTCAATGCACAGATGGAGACCTCCACACTCGGCATTTTGGCAAGTAGGGTCCTCCCCATTGTCGTGACTGCAGACGTGGTAAGGACCTGGGTCTTGACCTGGACGTGGTCGCGAGTAATAGTAAACTTCGGTGGCCATGTGATGATAGAAAAGGGGAAGCTTTGGCGCTTGGGGAATAGGATCCAGGTAATTGACCACACGGAACCATTGTGGCAAGATTGTGTTCGCATACTTTGCAAAGGCAGCATTCCCCACGCGAGGCTGACCAAACGTGTACCCCTGCACAGTATATCCCGCCTGACGTAGAGCAAGGCCTGCATGCACGGCCATTGCGGCGCCCAAACTGTGTCCCGTCACATGGACCTGTCGGACAGGGCGCGTGCGAGCAATCTCTTCAACATGAGTCATGACATCTTGACGCAAGTCTTTCCAAGAGAGATAAAATCCTTGATGCACGAGACAATCCTTGCAGTACACATGCATGGGGGTAACGTCCAGGTCATAAATCCACTGCGCAATCGCCACAGACCCACGGAACGAGACAATTACACGCGCACTTTGCGCTTCATACCCCACGAGCGCCTGATTGACATCTGCATTATCCTTGATGACCGCAACGGACTCAAGTCTTGGGGGTGCTGCGATAGGCGTCACACCGGCAACACACATTTTGCACGACCACGTTTCGAGCACGCTCGGCTCAGGGCACGAGACGACGGCAGCGTATGCGACGAGTTCTTTCGCTAGATCTTCCCTGTACCCAATTGTCAGCTCTTGCGCTACGATGGGCTTCCACACGACCCAAGCCCAAGCGGCCAAGGCGAGGACAAGAACTCCAAGGACGAGATTCTGAATCTTACGACTTGTCCAAGACTCCTCCGCAGTCTTTGCAAAGCCAATATCATTGTTCTTGGGCACGAGTCTGACCCTCTCTCGCCCCACATTGCCCATATAGCCCGCTGCGTCGTCCCCTCCAACGTTCTCGACCTCCTCGACGACGACCGCGACAGGGTCGCTCTTCATCTTTCCTCACCGCTCGCCCCTCTTGCACGGCGCAGCGAAGGCAAGAGCCCGGCGGCGAGGCCCGGGGGCGCGCCTGGTGCCAATGCGGAGCCGGGCCCAGCGCCGGCGCCGGCGCTGGAGCTGGCGAGGGACCCGACGTCGCGACCGCGCGGGATGGCGCGCTTCGCCTTGGCGCTTTGAAAGTATGGTTGGAATCCTGTGCGGAGCTGCTGCAACAGAATCGATTCGCGAGGCATCCCGAGGCGGCGCGAGGCGGCTGCGCGGCGCGGGCGGCGCGGGGCGCGAGGCGCGGGCACGATGGCGGGGCGCGGGCGCGGCATGGTGCTGCCCGCGTGGATGTCGCGCGGCGGCGGCGGCGGCAGCAGCGAGGCCGCGGCGCCAGGCAACAACGGCGGCGCTGCAGGAGCAGCTGGAGCAGCAGCAGCAGCAGCAGCAGCAGCGCGAGGGCCACCTCTTGGCGGCCAGAGCGGCGGCGGCAGCGGCGGCGGGCCGGGCTCGGGGGGTTCGAGGTCGCCGGCAGGGGGAGACCCCGG
>KN805372.1:413792-427296 GCA_000818945.1 Schizochytrium sp. CCTCC M209059
ATGGCGGGTACCGGGGCGGCGGCGGGAATCGTGGGGGTAGATTTGAGAATGCCGCGCCGGCAGTCCCCTCTGGGCCGCGGGTCGCTCCTGATGGCTGGGCAGAGCACCGTGCCGAAGACGGAACTGTGTACTACTTTAATCAAATGACCGGCCAGTCCACCTACGACAAGCCTGTCTCGCTCATGTCGCACATCGAGCGCAAGCTACCGCGCACAGCGTGGAAGGCGTACGCGCAAGACGGCAAAATCTATTACCATAACGCGCAGTCTAACGACACCACATGGGAAGAACCAATGGAGTTCACCATGTACAAGGAGCGCCTTCGCGCTCTCTGCAATGGTGACGTCCCGACAAAGGATATGGATAGTCTTGCCGTCTTCAAGGCCGCGCAGCGCGCTCTTGAAGAGTGCAATGCCGGCCTTGGCGGCGACGACGCGCAGACAGAGGAGGAGCGGCGCAAAGAGCTCACCGTGAACAAGGTGGTGGCTGCCTCGGAACGAAGCGACTTCACGCTCCTCCCAAGCGACCTCGTTGTGCCCGCCGAGACAGCTCGCTTCCCGGGTGCTGTGGCAGGGTCTCTACCCGCCGACGCCAAGGACGCTGAGGCGCTGCGCAAAGCTTTTCAAGGTCTTCTGAATGAACGCAATGTGCCGCCGACAACGAGCTGGCAGGAGGCTCTCACCTTCGGAATTGCAAACGATGTTCGCTTCCACGCCTTGCGGGGCAGCGCTGCGCGACGCGAGGCGCTCGCAGACTATGCTCAGTGGAAGGCTGAGGAGAATACGCGTCTTCGGAAGGAGCGATTGCAGTCGCAACGCGACGTGTTGCAACGTCTTCTCAGCGACATGGCTGGCGCCAAGACGATTGATGGAAATTCAAGTGCGCGATCTGTGCTGGACCGTCTTCGTAGCGAACATGGGGCTGAAATGGACGCCTGGGAGCGCGCCGACTGGGGTCTACGCGACGACGATATCAAGGACTTTTTAGACGAGCTCTATGACCGCGAAAAGCGCGAGCGCGAGCAACGCCGCGACGCCGAGCTCGAAGCCCTCGATCGTTCGCTCCAGGCTCTTGCGGACCGCGGGCAACTTCCTCTGGACGGAACGGCTGCTTGGAACGACATTAAGCCGGCTGTTTTCGCCTTTTTAGCGGAACAGGCTGCGCAGGAACCTGGTACCAAGGAGAATGACAAAGACGACGACGACGGAGATCGGGCAATGGCTGACTCATCAGCAGCGGAAGTCGCGCCGGACAATGTGGGTAGTCTCAAGATACAATCGTTCATCGAGATCCCCGAGAAGGAACTCGCAGATCATCTCGTTGACTTTATTTTGAGCGTGCGCAAGGCGCGCAAAAAGGAACTCGCAGACGCAATTGGTGTGCTCCGCGACGGCAGCACGCTCAGGCCTCATCTTGAAGACTTTCGCGCATGGTTCCGGCGTTCCATGCTGCATAAATTGGACTCTGCCAACGGAGAGGAATCTGCGCAAGCCACCGGTATTGGCTTACCAGAGAGCCTCAAAGTTTTGCGCAAGACAGATACACGATTTGTTGAGGAGGCAACGGGCCAGGAGTTTTTCAAGGCAATCCAGGGTGCGTCGAAAGATTTGCCTCCTGGCCCGGACGGTGTCACGGAATCGCAAGAAGCGCTCGACGACCTTGTCTTTACGGTGGTTGGTCAAGACGCCAAAGAGGTCCTCGAAGAGCTTCACGAACAGCTCAACGATGCGTACAAAATCATGAAAAAGGATCTCAAGGCAAATCGAGTGCGCGTGAGGCCATCGCTGGCCTGGGACGGGGACTCGAGTCGGCTTGTCGCGACTCTGCCCGAACTTGTGGAAAAGCTCGGCGAGGATGCCCGTCGTCAGGTGGAAGAGAGCTTCTCCGAGCCAGTACAGCGCGCTGCCTTTGAACGTCTACGTGCTGACGCGGACAAAAAGGTTCGTCGCCGCATGGAAGACTTTAAGGCTATGCTCGCGGACACGGTGCGTCGTTCAAAGCACTTGGGCATGTCATATGAGGATGCCTTGCGCCGCATCAAGCGTGAGCCAGAGTTTGACGAGCTTGACAGCGACAAGCTGCGTAGAGATGTCTACGCGGAACACATGGCCGATCTTGAGGCATCGTCACGCTCGAGCAAGCGCAAGGCAGAAAGCGACGCTCCAGGTGATGGTGCTGACGAAGACGGTAGGAGAACCAAGAGTTCGCGGCGCAGCTACAGTCGCAGCCCGAGTCGAAGTCGTGATCGCCGGAACCTTGATCGTGATCGTGACGATCGACGAGATTATCGGCGTTAAACTAGATTTTCGGAAAATGTGGGCCATTCGTTCATCCATCCATCCATCCATCCATCCATCCACCCATTACTTTTTGACAAACGATTCTACTCTTCATTTACTCAAGGTGCTGCCTCTTTTTATATCTCCAACTTGTAACTTGGAGTTTCGCTCTTATTCTGGCTGGAGGCCGATCTTACATGCAGTGCGTGCACGCACGTTTGCTCTCTTCTTTCCTTGTCGATTGTTCTTTTGTCAAGGAAAGAAAAGAAAAAGTGCGCAAAAGCGAATGAGAGGAAGAGAGAGGCCAAGCGCGCCCTCTGTGCTTTAAAAGCAAACAAAGTCTTTTCTCGAGCACGAGGCAAGGCGAAGATGCTCGCACGCGTACGCGTGGCGGCTGTGAGCGCGACGAGCTGGCCTCGCGGGAGCTTGCGTAGTCGCCCTGGTTTGCGCCTGCGAGGCGTTAGCACCAAGAACGCTGGCCCAACAGCAAAAGAAGGCATTAAGGCCGCAAAAGATGAAGGTGAACTTGAAGAAGAGCACAAGGGGACCCAAAGCTATGCTGACGCCGGGGAGGCGGCGCCTGGGCCCACTGACTTTGGAGACCGCCTTGAGGTGTGCGGCAAATGTGAACACTCTCGTGACTTTGTAGGCGGCTTTGCAAGCTTTTGCGCCGAGTGCGGATGTAATATTCAGGCCAAGGTAAGAACTTATGAAAAAAGTCGGGGAGGAAAAAAGCGCAAAACAAATTTGGGGAATGAAGAATGCTGACAATGTATGTTGTGCTGAACAAAGGCATTTTTTGAGCACCTGCATTGCCCAATCGGCAAGTGGTAAGTCAAGGCCAACCTCTCTGTTGACTTTTGACTTTCTTCCATATAATGTTTTGGCCGAGCGACTGTGCGGATTTGATGTTTAGAAAGATAGATCCCCAAAGACCTCGCAAGGAAACAATAAAAAATGGTAAACTCATCTTTCGTCAAGTTAGTCAGAAGCAAAGGAGAGGCGGCCAAGCTGGCGCTCTTCGTTTTGCAGTGCGGATGGTTCCGATTCCGATTCCGAGTCGCGCGTGGGAATACTGCTTTGCAAATCACCCTCGGCGGATTTACGTGTCGACTTTGAGCGCGACTCGAGAACCTTGTCCTTGCCAATGACGCGAGACTGTTTCCAATTGGGAAGCTCGTCAATGTGCTCCTCAACAAAGTTCTGAATGCGGACCACCAACTTGTCTCGGTTTGCACGAAGCAACTCGGCCGGCTGGCGTCGGGATGACGAGAAAAATGTCTTGATGCCCGTAAAGTAGCGCGGGAGGAGTCGAACACGACGCACGAGCTTTTCTACCAGCGTAGGGCACACATAAAAGAGGTAAAAGGGACCAAAAAAGAGAAAGCACGGAGGGAGGATCCACTTCGCGTTGGAGATAAAGGTATAGCTCCAAGTGTCCGGGTCGCGGTCAAAATGGGGCCAGGCGAACTTGAAAAAGATTAGCCAGGCGATACTGTACGCAACGTGCAAGGTAGGCACAAGCTTGAGGGCCCAGACAATGATCTTGGAGGCGGCCACGTCCCGCGCCTTGATTTTCACGTTTGAGGTTTCGACGTTTTTCTTCATCTCCTTGGGCAGCTGCCAACGAATGTAAAGCGGAATGGGCAAGTTGAGAAGAAGGCCAGGGAGAATGATGGGCGTCACAAAGGCAGCCATGCCCACTGTGGTGAAGACGTCAAAGACTGACTTGCAGAGCGTGCGGACGCTCCCCAAAGGCTCGAGGTCGCGCACCTGCTTGTCCGTGAGGCCCTGCGCGCGGCAGAACTCAAGGTAGTCGAAAACGTCGTACATGATGGCCTTAAAGTCCGGCCGGTCCTTCCAAATGTCGTAGGCGTGATTAAATCGCTGGTTCAGGTCAACGTACTCGGCTGGGGTCAAGCGCACCTTGTTCTGGTACATGCGCCGTGCTGTGCGCAGGGCTTTGAGCGTGTTGAAATCCGGAGCCGTCAGGCAAGCAAAGTCGAGCGCCTGCTGCATATCATGTAGCAGCGAGTTGCAGGCATCATGACGGGTATCTTTGTTCTTGTACTTTTCCACAAGCTCGTCTGGAATCGGGATCTCCTGGCCACAGTCAACGAATACCTTGCTGCGGAGGATGTGACCGCCAAAGTAGTTCATGCCCACGGGCACAAGCTTGACGGGAATGCCACGCGAGCGCGCTCCGAGTGCCATGATGGCGACGCCAACCTTGAATGGCAAGAGTTCCGTCCGGTCGTGGCTGCCACCTTCGGGGAAGATGCCAATGCAGCCCCCCTTGTTGAGCGCCTTGTGCACGTCCTCGAACATTTCCGACTGTTTGATCTTGGGCGTGATCTTGTACTCGTATCCGTCGCTCTCGTTGTTGACGGCATTCACGTCCGGGTCTTCGTCATCGGGGAGCTCCTTGAAGGTCATTTCCGTGTCCGAGCTCGCCGCTTCGAGCGCAAACTGGCCTACATGTCGAATGGTGATCATGAAGCCCTGTTCGATGCTCTGGAAAGCCGTGTCTTCGCCCTTGATTGTGCGCGACTTGAGATCGATGTGCTTGATGCGTCCTGGCCCATCCTTGGCGCGATCCTGAGGCCGGACTACCGGGACGGCCTCGAGCATCTTGGCCGCGGTTCCGATGATGGGCTTGTGCATGCTTGACTCGGCAATGATAAAGGACACCGGACGCTGCGCGGCGCGCATCATGCACATTGCGTCGACGAACTGATTAAAGTGGTTGCCAAAGAGGATCACCGGGCCCTCATCGGGGATGTGCTCCTGGTTGACGATTTCCACTCGGCTGAAAAACACGCCGAGGATGAAGTTCGACAGGCTCGTGATGGCGCGCGCGGGCGCGGCGTACTTGGGCTTCGGCCACTCGCGCTCCTCCGCGCCCTCTGCGCCGCTCTTGTCTCCATCGCCCGCCATGCCGGCCAAGAACGTGAGCCTCACCGGCCGGACCGCTTCGCCGCGCCTGGCCTCCCCTCGCCCTTTTCCGCGCTGGCGGTGCCGTCCGAGGCCTCCGCGCCTGCGCCTGCGCCTGCGCCTGCGCCTGCGCCTGCGTCTGCGCCGCGCGCCGCGGGCCCCGCGTCCCTGCGCCCGGCTCTGCGCTCGGCCGCTCGATCGATCGCTCGCTCGCCCGTGCCGCGCCCGCAAGAATTGCACGTTTGCGCGGCCTTCAGGCGGGTTTGGGTTCGCGGTCTGCGGTCCCTTTTTTTTACTAGCATTTTTTTTAAAGCTTTTGCAGGTTTTCCTAAAACTTGGCTCCTTCATCGTGTTCTGGCAGGCTGAAGACCTGCCAGAGGGTCCCTTTCTATTACGACTGCAGCCAATTCCGGGTGACAGAAGCAGAAACGGCAGCGTTAGCGGTCGCTGTCGATGCGAGCGATCGGCAGTCGCTGTGGACAGTAGTCTTGCCGTCTTTGCCGTCTTGGGGGGTTGAGGTTTGCTCGCCGTGGCATCGAGAAAAAATTCGGCGCCACTTCCAAGTAAAAAGGTTGAACAGTTTTTGTTTAGTAGATACCGCAACGACTGTCCACGACAAGTTCACAACGTAGCAACTTTTTTTTTTCTTTTTTTCTGTCAAAGTTTAGCGTGTGACTACGAGCTCAGGGACGACAGTGGTGGCTTAAACGTCATCGTGGAGTTGTGCGTGCGATTGCCTGTCTTGACGTGGAAGCGCCAATCGTAAGCTAACCCGCAAAGGGCCTTTGTAAAACACCAGTACGTCTACTTTGCGTCGGATTCAGCAACGAGTTCAGGGTCAACAGCACGAGGAGGCGTCCGGTCGATACTCTTGGCGAGGTCGTCAATGACAAGCTTGACAGCATCGAAGGCTTGGCCACAGCACAGCACGGAAACAAACAAATGACAGCACGAACAGCGACTGGGCTGCGGGTCATCCTCCAACGCCTGGCGCGCAGACTGGGTCTGCTGTTCCGTCAGCAGGGCGCTCTGAAGCTGCGGCTTGATCACCAAGAGCCAACGTGCGAGCGTCAAAATCATGCGAATACCGTAAAATATAGTTTCTGCAGCGAGAAACATTTCCACAGGCCCGTCCGTGTAGGCTGCAGCGAGAATGACAGGGAGGAAACCCACCAGAAAGGCGACGAGAGACTCCTGCCCGACAAATCGAAAGTCGTGAGCACCCACGAGCAGCGCTTCAAGTGTAACAGAGAGGCTGACCACAATCTGATGAAATCCTACCAGGACAAAAAGCTGCGTGCTGATCAGGGCTTCGTACACGGACGAACCATCATCGGCCACACTCGAAGAACTCAAAACGAGTGACTTGCCGAGGACGATGAGAGCGACGCATGTGCAAATGGACCACAAGCCGTTGAACCGAAGAAAAAAGTTGGAAAGGGTAAAGAAAGAGGCGTAATTTTTGTTGCCTGAGACGTCTCCAACGCCAATGAGACGTGGGGCCGTAATGGTCGTTACGTATCCTGCCCCGTCCGCCACGAGACTAGTGATGCCAGTGAAACTCATGAGAAGTGCATAGAGAGAACCTTTGGTTGGACTGGAGCGCGTCACCAGGTAGATGGCAATAAAGTTCTTGATCACATAGGTGGCGCTTTGTCCCCAGAGCCAAGAAATACTTTTGCGAAACTCTGAAATCCACTCGCGAACAGAAGGCGCGCTTGCACTTGATGCGCCGAATAGTCGAAAGTTGTATCGGGCACGATTGCTCGGCCAGCCGTAAATGAAGAAGAGCGACAAGGCCACGCACAAGAAATTGTACGCAAAGTACGCGATGCTGAAGGCATTGATGCCCAAATCCGTTTGAAGAAAGAGAAAGAGACTCAAAAAGGAAAATGTGATGCCGCTGGAAATACCCAGAGTCAGAAGGAATCCAAACTGAAAGAGCCCTATGAGCACTGCGTACAGCGAAGCGTAAATCCCACTAAAAATTGCGCCGACGGAGAAAATGATGAGCGCCGACGCCGATTCGGGCACGAGCTCTTCGCCCTCCGTGTTGACCCCCGCGAGAAGCTCGTCGCGGGCAATAACGATTACCACGCATCCAAGCACGCTAGTTCCTGCAGCAAATAGGAGAATTTGCCGCACAATCGTTGGCAGAGGCTCATACTGCTTGGCTGCATCCTTGCGGGCTACAATGGCACGACCAGCGCTCGCAATGAAGCGGAAGAGAGACACAGCGAGCGTCCCCGCCTGGCGGACAAGAGCATACGACGCGAGCGTTGCAGCTGCGTCTTGCGACATGAGCACGCTGCTGAGCATGTCGAGCCCGTAACCGGCCGCATATCCGATCACAATGAGCGAGGCATATAAAGCCAGCCTGCGATGCGAGTTCATCTTGATCATTATATTTCTGCTGAAAAGCGAGCGTATCTTTACCTCGACAAGCGTCTCGGTCGTTCCGGTTTTGCGATCAACCATCTCAGGCTATGCATCTGACTCATCTGTGAGAGCCGCAAGGCCATTCATTAAAAGGAGCTTGTGATTATCAGCGATGACTACGGCCAGTGTCGGCCGATGCTGTGTCAATGAGACGCTGCAATGGCTTGCATACCCTGAAATTGCCCTTCTCCCGCCTCACCTTATGACCGCATCCCCGCACCGCACGTGCCGCTCCCAACAGCGGCAAGTAATCCTGCGCACACCTCCCAACTGGCTGGTTCAGGAGGGCGCAGCGCCATTGTGTGCCCAGGATCACTTGCCGCTGTTGGGAGCTGGGAAGCGATTCGGCACGTGCGGTGCGTGCCTGCGGTTGTGAGGTAAGGCGAGCGAAGGGCAATCATTTCCAGGATTCGTATCGACATAGCAACGGCAGCACCCACTCACTGCCAATACTTTCCAGCTCTTTCAAATCTGGCTGTTTCGCGAGGGCCGCAGCGCCCATTCGAAAGAGCTTAAACGTGCCAGCAATGGGTGCGACCGATACTGTCTCGATGATTCGCTGCAATGGTTTGCGAATCCTGAAACTGCCGTCTCCCGCCTTGCCTTGCCTTGCCTTGCCTTGCCTTGCCTTGCCTTGCCTTGCCTTGCCTTGCCTTGCCTTGCCTTACCTTGCCTTGCCTTGCCTTGCCTTGCCTTGACTTGACTTGCCTTGCCTTGCCTTGCCTCGCGTCCCAGGTCCGCACCACACGTGGTGACTGCGACCGCGAGTCACGCCCCAGCTCGCACAGCGGCAGGTGTTTCTACGTAGATTTCGGCCGATCCGGCAGCGACAATGGGCGTGTACGAATGCACACACACGCTTTCCCCACTGCCATGCGCAAGCACGCTTCGTACACGTGCAAGGTGCGGCGGCTGCATCAGATGATTCCCACAGTCCTTGCCAAGCTCGTAGCCAAAGCCTGGGCCCGCAAATCTCGAACGTGGAAAACCTACGAAAAGCCGCCACGAAAGGAAAAAATTACGATGCGGGTTGCAATCGTGGGCGGTGGCTATGGCGGCGTGTACTTGTCCAAGGCGCTTGAAGCGCGCAACGTGGACGTCGTGCTCGTGGAACGCAACGAGAGATTCTTTCACAAAATTGGTGGCGGTCGCGCATTTATTGAAAGCGGTTTCGAGGAAAAAGTGTTTCTTGAGTTTGACGAGCTTTTGCAACGAAAAGACTCCTGCGTGCTGATTGGAGAAGCAAGAGCCTTGAATGTGAATGCCAAGACGCTCTCGGTGTGGTGTGGACGAGAAGCAGAGGAGAGGAAGGAAGTTAACTTTGACGCCATCGTTTTCGCGATGGGAGTCCGCCACACCTTTGGGCAGCTTCCGGACGAAGGCCTCATGCTCGATGATTTGCTTGCCATTTGCAAGAGGGAGCAAGATCGCCTGGCCATGGTGGATGTCATCGTTGTGGTAGGGGGCGGAGCGCTCGGCATCGAGACCGCATCGCAGATTGCAGATACCTACAAAGACAAAACGGTTCATCTACTGCACTCGCGCGGTGCCCTTATGAGTGGTACGGGCTCGAAGGAACTGGGAGAACTCGTAAAGACCAAACTTGAGGCTCTTGGCGTCAACGTGCATCTTGGATGCGGGCGCATAGAAAAGGAAGATGTTGAACGTCAATACCCTGGCTCATTGGTCCTCATGGCCACGGGATGCAGAATGAGTGACTCCTCGCGGTCATTGCTTGACCCCCGATGGATCAACGATGAGACTTCGGAGATCCGTGTAGGCCCAAGTCTCCGCGTCGAAAATGCACCCGATTTTGTCTATGCAATAGGCGATATCGCAGCTACAGGTGACTACAAGCAAGCGCGTTGGGCGCATCGACATGCTGGAGTGGTTGCAGCCAACATATGTGGCGGAAACGAGATTTATCAGCCTCTTCGTTCCAATCCCTGGTTCATCCGTCCTTTATCATATATCTTATGCTGGTGGGTGCGAGCGCGCGTAGATTCCACTTTGGTGATTGCGCTCAAACTTGGTCTGCACGAGCATGTGATGGAATTTGGCGGCATCCTCTTTTCAGACTACTTCACGCGTCGAAAAATGGAGGAAGATACCGGAATCGCTCACGTTCGAAAAAGTGCGCTTAATCTGCCCCCAACCTAGCCACACAAAACCGAACAAAAAAAAATAGTGAAGTTTCATTTGCGCAATCCATTCAAGCACGCTCTCAGAATTAGCCCATTCGCATTCAAATTAAGCTCATACAAGGCCATCTGCCCTTTTCTCGCTGTGTCAAAGTTTGAAGTCTTGAGAGAGGTCATGGCGTTCGATGATAGGTCAAACATCAACACCAGCAACGACAGCAACACAAGCAATGCACTCTGAAGCACTTGTAAGTGGCAAACATTGCGAGGTGGATGGCATGTAATTTTCTTAAAATCTATTCTTTATCTATGCATCATTAGGTCTTGGTCTACGTAGAATGCGCGGGTCAGCGGGTGGTCTCGGATGGCGGCGCAGGTCTCCGATACGACGCACGACCTCGAGGTGGCCATGTGATTCCCGATCGAGTCCGAAACAGCGCGCTTCTCCGACGCGGCGACGGAACGCGCCTGGTGGGAGATTTGGCTGCTTTCGGACGTGAACCGGCGGGAAATTCGACTCTACAATTCGCGACGAGGGCAAATACTGGTTATGCCTGTCTTGGACAGAACCCCGGCGAGAAGGTTCGCGAAGAAGTTCTTCTCCGGAACGGCTTGAGGGCCAGCTCTCTCCGCTCGCACCCTGTCCTTTGACTTTGAGATCCACCGGCACACTCGGATCGAAAACGCTCGCCTTAACACTACTCATCAGCTCACGGTTTACCTTTGATCTCAGGGTCTTCGATTTCGAAAGATTATGTGTCGCGAGGTATTTGTCGTTTGTTCGTGCCATCGAAGATGCTGCGGAGCCGTGCCACGTTTTGGGTTGGACCTCGCCTCGTTTTCTCGATGATCCTGCGCTGGCAGCTCGTACGGGTAGTCTTGCCGGTTCTGGCTTTTTCTCATACAGACGAGGTGTGGAGGCAGACGCTGCACATCTCGGGCTCATAGAGGCATTGTTGCTCTTTTTTGAGATCGAAGACCGCATGGTTCTGGCCGAGGGAGAGCCAGTTATACGATTGTTCTGGTCAGCTTTGTCTGCCGTAGAACTAGCCTGACTTGCAAGGTCGTCCTGAAGAGCAGCATCATTCGTCAAGGAATGATGTGTTTTTCGCCAGGCGCGCGTGTTGGGTGGGCGCGGCTTGACGCCTAGGGACTCGAAGACCTCTGGAATCTGGCTTACCTCTCGCCACGACTCGAAGCGGCGGTCGGCGTTGCTAAGACTCGCCTTGAGGCTTCGCGTGCTTGCTTTGCGGCTGCCAAACCCCGCCAGTCCTCCTCTTGCCCCTGCTCCTGCTCCTGCTCCTGCTGCGTGCCGTGGCCCGAGCTGCCTCGAGTCGCGTCGCTGCGCTGCGCCCGCATGAGGCGCTCTCAGTTTCATTGTCGCCCCTCTTTCGTGCACGTGCTTCCCCGCGCGAGCTCGAGCGCGACGAGCTCGAGCACGGAGCTCGAGCGGCTCCACGAGACCGCGCCCCGTTCGGGCGCCCGGGCGCCGGGCGATGTTGTGTTTGTTGGCTTGGTCCCGGCCACCGACGAGCAGCACAGCGCCGCGCAGCGCAGCGCGGGCTCCAAAATTGGACAAGAGTCAAGTCCCATGTAGGTAGTAGGCTTAGTAGTACTACGTAGTACTAGCATGTTATCGTACTACGAGTGGTCATCTTCTTGTTAGGCCGAACTGTAAGCAGGGGAAAAGGAGGGTGAGAGCGAGTACACACGCCGCGCCCAGCCCTTGTTAGCTGGCGTCAGAGACTCCAGGTGAAGGCAATGGACGCTGGCGAGGCAACTGGCGAGGCAACTGGACACCGAGGTTCAGTGAGAGGAGCAGCGATGACCCGCCACTAGCATTTTGTGCGCGTTTAGGCCAGTTCATAGAAGGATTCCACGAAAGTCGAAGTTCGTGCTGACTTTCCTTTGTGTTGCTTACTTTAAGTCGGGTTTGGGCTATGTCAGGCGAAGCGGCCCGGGAGGAAGGAATGAGTTGAATGCTGAGAGATAGGAGAGAAGGAAGGGAAGGGAAAGTAAATAGAGCGCATCTTCACGTGTGTGCATGCGCACGTGTCTGCTTGAAGGAGGGCAAAATCTAAGTTTTGAGTTTAGTTGGTTTTCTTCTTCGAGGTGTCCTTCTTCGGGCGCAAGTAAGCCATGTAGAAGAAGAGGCAAAAGAGGTAGAGGTACGAGGCGTACATGGTGACGCCAAAGATGGCGTTCGAGGAGTTGGCACCCTTGCACGAGGGCTCCGTGTTCTGGTGCTTGCTGAGTGGGTTCCAGTTGAGCTTCATGTCGAGGCGAAAGGGCTGCGGCGTGACAAAGGCCATGTCGTAGCCAATGTAAAAGGTCACAGCGGTACCCACGACCATTTGCATGATCTGGATGAGTGTAATGTAGATGGCGTACGAGGTTGGTCGGTAGCCAAGCGCCGTAAAGGCATAGTACGCGTACATGATGGCGTGCACCGAGGCGTTGATGGCCGCGAAAACGATGCCCGTGAGCGCAAAAGTGGCCCAGGCGTGCCAGCAAAAGAGGAGCACAGTGACGTGGTGGTACCAGTGCAGAGTAATGAGTTTGCGCTTGCGCAGCACGATAAAGAGCGTGTCAATCAGCTCTGGGATCTTGGAAAAGATAAAGGCCATCGTCCAAACGCCGGCAGGGTTGTCGATGACCCAGTCGTTGCGGGTGTCACCACAGAGCACATGGTGCGTGCCCTTTTCGTAGAGCATCTTGATGAGCACGGGCACGGTGCGGATCGACGCGCCGATGCTGAAGATGGCCAAGAAGGCGCTCCAGGCCGCGAGCGGCTTGCGCAGGTCAAACTCGGCGCGATCCTTCATGTAGGACTGGATGCCAAAGATAATGACGAGGTAGGCAAAGCAAAGGGCAAAGGGAACCGACATGTGCTCGCGCAGCCACACGGAGACGACCTCGGCTGTGTCAAATTTCATGGTCTCCCAGGAGAGCACGGGGAGCAGGTCGAGGCCCGAGACGACCGTGAGCGCGGCGTACACAAAAAGGTAGAGGGTAAACATCTTGGTTCCGAGCGCCTGGCGCTTGCGGCGGTCCTCCTTTTTGGCCTCAGACTCGCCCGACTTTTTCGGGCCGGTCTCGCCGATGAGTTCGTTTGTGCCGATGGTGACCACACCGCAGGCGTCGTTGATGTCCTGCGTTCCGAACTTGATGGCGCGGCGCACGACGCCTGCGTTCATGTCCTTGATCATGTCGCCCTGCGTCTCGACCTTGGACTCGATGTGGTCGAGCCGCGACGAGATCGTGTCGAGCTTCTGAAGCACCTTGTTGAGTGCGGCATCCTGTGCGCCCATCCTGGCCTCGCTCTTCGCCTCTCCTCTCCTCTCCTCTCCCTCTCCGCGCCGCGCGCGTGGAGGGCGGGAGCCTTCCTGCCTCGCCGCCTGCCCGCCGCCTCCTCTCCGCCCGCCGTCCGTGCGCCCGTGCGTCTGCAGTGCTGCCGCCCGCGCGCGCGCGATAGCGATCTGGCTTTGGAGGCCCAGCTTGGCAGCGCAAAAGGCAAGCAAAGCCTCCTCCCCTTAATCGCCTCTTTATCCGCTGCCCGCCTGCGTGCTTTGTCTTGTACGTATATATAGTATCCAGGTTCGTTCTTCGAAGGCCGGCGGCCTTCTGCGCGCGCGCCAGACCCGCCGACCGACCGCGCGCCTGGCGCTCTCGCGGCGAGGCTCCGCGCGCCGGCGCTCCGGGCCGCGCCCG